>CAUYRH010010339.1:0-13702 GCA_963574655.1 Perodicticus potto
TAAGTAATCCACTTACTTCAACCTCCCAGAGTGGCAGCGCCTGTAGCTCAAGCAGCTACGGCACCAACCACATACACCAGAGCTGGTGGGTTCGAATCCAGCCCAGGCCTGCCAAAACAACAATGACAACTATAACCAAAAAATAGCCAGGCGTTGTGGCGGGCGCCTGTAGTCCCAGCTACTTGGGAGGCTGAAGCAAGAGAATCGCTTAAGCCCAGGAGTTGGAGGTTGCTGTGAGCTGTGATGCCACAGCACTCTACCCAGGGCAACAGCTTGAGGCTCTGTCTCAAAAAAACAAAAACCTCCCAGAGTGCTAGGATTGCAGGCATGAGCCACCAGGCCTGGCCCTAAAGTTGTTCCAGGTTCCCATCTAGAACACCATGCTACATTTAATCATCTGGTCTCCTTAGGCTCCTCTTGGCTATGACACTTTCTCAGACTGTCCTTGTTTTTGATGACTTGGAGTCAACATTTGAGGAGTAATGATCAGATATTTTGTAGAATGTCCCTTAATGGAGATATGTCTGATGTTTTTCTGGTGATTAAACTGGGGTTTTTGATTTGGAGGAAGAAGGCTATAGAAGTCAAATGCCATTTTCATCACATTGTATCACTGTTGATGTTAATTTTGATCACCTGGCTGAGGTAGTGTCTGTCAAGTTTCTCCACTGTAAAGTTACTCCTTTCCCACATTTTCCATGATGTACTCTTTGGAAAGAAGCTAACTAGGCAAAGCCCGTGTTTAGGGAGTGGGGAGTTATTCTCCATTTCCTTGAGAGGGAAATATCTACATAAATTAATTGTAATTCTTCTGCATGTCTATTTGTGCTCACGTCCACAGCACATATACTAAAATTGGAATGATACAGATAAGATTGCCCTGGCCCCTGCATAAGGATGACATATGAATTCATGAACTGTTCCATATTTTTAGAAGTTTGTGTTTAAATCTGTGTTTTACAGATTAATATGAAGATGATTGTTAAAACATTTCACATGAAAAAAAGAAAAGAAAGAAATTTGTCAATTCTATGAAAGCTTTTAAGATATTGGATTCAACAGGCTTTAGTTATCGGAGAGGAATTGAGAGGAGTCAAGATGACTACTTGGTTCATGTGAGACTTTTGACAAGGCCCCTTCCCTCTCTGTACCTCCTATGTGAAATGGTTGAAACATCAGATCTTGGACATAAATCTCCATGATTCTGATAAATGTTTTGGGGAGAAGATGGAGGTTTTGATGCCTCTAGTTCGGACCTTGAATTATATCTTCACAGGTGGGGAGAGGACTGAGGCTCAGAAAGGGAACTATCTTGCCCAAGGTAATGAAATACCTTAGGGCCAGAGCTGAGAATGCAGTATCCTATATCAAGGCATCTGGTACAGAGGAAAGAGATATACATGTACAATACCTGGAGCCAGTCCTAATAATTGTGGGGTAAAGAGGAAGGGAGAGGAAAACAGCAGAGGCAGAGGCCCTGGAGTGAGCCAGGAAGAAGTCAACATGGCCAGATGATCTTGGGCATTCAGAGCTAGCCAGCCTGGTTACTCTTACCTCAATCTGCCCTACCTCATGTGACTCTACAAACTTAAGCTATTTATACTGGGAGATCACCCAGGAGAAGCAACCTGCCTAAGGTTCCAAGATGGAACCTAGCCTTGAAGCTGGTCTCTGAAGTCTGGCCTCCATCGTACTCTTACCTGATGCCTCTCTGTCCCTCCAGTTAAATCCTCAGCTGCCCATCCTGGGATTTGAGACTCCTCTTCACCCACCTTTCCAGAGAGGATGTCTGGTCTTTATCTTTGGGAATACTCTTAGAAGCCAATTATGGAATTCTAATATAGTTGGCCCAGTGCTCATGTCCTGTGCTGAGGCATGGGAGAAAAGGATTTTCTCTGCCCAAAGTGGCATCTTGTGCTCTGTGCCCTCACTCCTCAGCCTGAATCTCCAAAAGGGAAGGCTGTTCAAAGAGGTCTTTAAGGTCACATCTAGTTCCAAGACATAGTCTTCATTGAAGAACAGAGAATTCAGGCCCCTTTTGCTAGGACCTTAAACAGAAACCAGGAGGTAGATAAGGAATCAAAGACCAAATGTACCCCCAGGACCTGTTTCCATGCTAAAACTACTTGTCTTCACATCCTTCATAACATACTCTGCTCCTCTGCAACCAAGGGCCCTACTCCTGGGCATAAGGTTCCCAAGATCTCCTGGGGCCAGACCTTTAAAGTGCCACCCATTTCCATGAAGAGAAGGAAGGACAAAAGTAGATTCAGGAATGACCCCTCCTTCTTAGGTGACCAAAAGGGCTAGCACTGGCTTCCTCAATTGGGACTGTGCAAGATGTTTGGGGAGGAATCCTATTATTCACTCAGTAAACACTCACTGAGCACATACTGTGTGCCTGATACTGAACTAGGTGGAAGGTATACCACAAGGAAACAAGATAGACCAAGTCTTTGTCTTCCTGAAGCTTACTTAGAGTTCAGGACAATTATCCCCCCCTTTTCTGAGACAGAGTCTTACTCTGTCACTCTGGGCAGAGTGCCATGGAATCATCCTAGCTCACAGCAACCTCAAACTCTTGGGCTCAAGTGATCCTCTTGCCTCAGCCTCCCAAGTAGCTGGGACCACAGGCGCCCACCTCAACACCTGGGTAGTTTTTCTACTTTTAGTAGAGATGAGTTCTTGCTCTTGCTCAGGGTGGTCTTGAACTCCTGAGCTCAAGCACTCCTCCCACCTTGGCATCCCAGAGTGCTAGGATTACAGATATGAGCCTCTGTGCCCAGCCAAGACAAATATTAACAATTTTTGTGCCATGAACACCTTTGGTGATCTAGTGAAGCCTATGGACCTTACTCAGAAAAAAAAAAATCTTTTAAATTCATAAAATAAAATGCATAGAATTACAAAGGAAATTGATTATATTGAAATAAAGTTATTGAAATATGGAAAAAGCAAATATATGCTATAGCAATATATGTGCTCCTCATTAATCTATTAAGCCATAAAATCTAATGGAGGGTCTAATGACTGTCATGATTTCAAAATAGTGATGATATTATATGATATTTCAAGAGATCTGCTACATCTACAATGCGATATGAAAAATCTCTGATTTCTTTTGGTGGCAGTCACCAATACTACTACTACTGCTATAGTTAGTTGCATTTTACATTCTTTATTAAAAAAAAAAAACCCACTAAATGTCAGCCAGGTGCAGTAGCTCATGCCTGTAATCCTAGCACTCTGGGAGGCAGAGGTGGGTGGATTGTCTAAGCTCAGGAGTTAAAGACCAGGCTAAGCAAGAGCCAGCCCCTGTCTCTAAAAATAGCCAGGCCTTCTGGTGGGGACCTATAGTCCCAGCTACTTGTGAGTCTGAGGCAAGAGTATCGTTTAAGCCCAAGAGCTTGAGGTTGCTATGAGCTGTGACTCTACAGCACTCTATGGAGGGTGACAAAGTGAGACTCTGTCTCAAAACAAAAAACAAACAAATAAAAACAACACTAAATTTCAGTTAGAGGAGAGATATAAAGATGTAAATTTGTTCCCCTCCAAATTCATGGACCCCTCCAAACCCTGTTCCAGACTCAACTGGAAGTCTGTGCAAACCCTGTCCCAGACTCAACTAGAGGTCTGTGGAAACCAAATTAGTAACCTCTGCTAATAGGAAGGTCCTTCTCCTCTCTCCCTCCTTCTTGTTGTTTTTTTGTTTGTTTGTTTGTTTGAGACAAAGTCTCACTATGTTTTCCTTGGTAAAGTGCTGTGACGTTACAGCGCACAGCAACCTCCAACTCTTGGATTTAAGCGCTTAAGCGATTCTCTTACCGCAGCTTCCCGAGTAGCTGGGACCACAGGCGCCCACCACACTGCCCAGCTATTTTTTGTTGCGGTTGTCATTGTTGTTTAGCTGGCCCGGGCTGGGTTTCAACCCGCCAGCCTGGGCGCCATAACCACTGTACTATGGTGTCGAGCCTCTCTCCTTCCTTCTTAAACAGCTTTCTTTTGGAAAATGAAAACCAGGGTTTTATTCTGGTTTTTATTGCTGTGTGACCTCAAGCCAATTAGTTTGCTTCTCTGGGCCATAGTTCCTTCACCTGAACACAGGGAAAGGCAAGAATTGAGAGGATAGATCTTAATTATTCATGCCCTAGACAATTTATGTTCTTTCATTTAAACCTCACAGTATTGGGAGAAAAAATTAAATATCTTTCCATTTCACAGATGGTTAAACTGAGGCTCTTAGTGAGGCAGTCACTTGACAAATGTCTCAGTAAGTACCCACGGGCTAGTCCTCCATTGATGTACTTCGGAACTCTGCTCTGTTTGAGCGAGAGAAACCTAGCTCACAAGTCCCTGTAGATGGGTGTGGAGCTGTAGACGACTGGAGAGCTTCTTAGCAGAGCTGTGAAAAGTGCAGGATGGTTTACTTAGAGTAAGAAATCAAGAAGTCTGGGATCTCGAATTATCGGGTCACTAGCGCCGGGCCTGGCTTCGGGCTTCGCGCCTGCGCGTTCCCAACTAACCTCTAAAGGGATGTCAAATAGACCAGCAAAAGGCAATGACGGGTGCACCTTTCCTGACCAATCCTATTAAAAGGTAGGCTTCGCTGGTAAACCTCTGTGAGTCCCCCAGATGGGCGGAGTTTTCTGCAGTCGGGATCCAAGCCTGGGGGTAAAGGTAAAGTGTTTCCATCTCCAGCCAATCCCAGGGAATGCGGGAGGGCATTCCTCCAATGGGAGCTCGGAAGCCGTCGGTAGCGGTGTAGGCCTGTGGCCCCGCTAGTGCTCCCGCCGGCGGGAGGGATTGTCAGTGTATTCTCAAGATCTTGCTGCCGGCCCTTGGTATCTGTTTGCTCTTGGGAGCAGAGGCGCCGATGGCTAGAGGTGTCCAGTGAGAAGCCGTAAAGACTGGATTAGGAAGAGTGGTGGAGGGAAAAGGCTCAGCCCGAGCGCGTGAGGGGTGGGGCGTGGGCGACTGCTTTTACTTGGGCCTCCTCTCAAACCTAGGTCAGCGGGTTGCAGAAGATCGCGCAGGTAGAAAAGGGAGACTTAATGCTCCCGTGGCCCTAAACAGCAGCCAGGTGAGTACCCTGCGGAGCACCTGTGTCCTTCCACCGCGCCCCCCTCTTCAGTGTCTTTGGAAACGAGTTAGTGCGGGTCTGCCGCTCACGTGATCATCTGCCTGCATACTTGTCTCCGTAATCCCCTCCCTCCCAGCCTGTCTCTGTCGCTTTCTGTTTGTTTACCTCTCAGACATACTAGACATCCCTGACGTAGACTGAATCCTGACCCAGACGGTTAAAACTATAGCTAGGACACCTTGAGCCATCTGTTTCACCCATCTGTACCTCAGTTTTCTCATCTGTCAAATGGAGTTTCTACCTGAGACAATGCATGTGTGTCACTTTGCCCAGCACCCGGCCCTGCGAAATTTTTAAATAAATAATGACTGTCCTGATTGAAAAGAATATTGCTCCTCTTGATTTTTTTTTTGTTTCTTCCCTGTCTCTGACTCTTCCTTCATTGAATCTTTCGGAATGCTTTTGTTTTTCTCTGTTAATGTATTTAAGTCTTGTTTAAGATAGAGGACAAAGTAAATAGAGCTGTATTGTTTATAACAATGAGCTTGGCCTGATTGTATGGTCTATAGCAACAAGTTTGGCCTGAGGGCACCTATGAACTTAACCGGAGTTTCCCACTTGTTCCATGGATAAAAATTGAAGCCTGGCTTCACGCTGCTTCTGGTCTGATTGAGGAAAGAACCCTGTTTGTTCCCCAGCCTGCTCTGTTAAACAGGTAGAGATACCCAGGTTGGGAACAGTTTAGATTAAAAACCACTTTTTAATGGCCCTTTATCCTATGAAATGTTAGTCACCACAAAAAACCTAGAGATCTCCTGATGACATCTTCATACAGCCCTGGACATCCTCCTTTCTGTCTCCATCCTGAAATCCTCTAACCAGGCCTTCTGGAACTCACCTTATCATCAGAAAAATCTCCGCCATTCTCATCCTGGTTTCAGAATACTCCCTTCATTTTCTTGCTATGCTTTGGTTGTTCTCATATCTATTGGACCCAACACTCCACGTTTATAAGGTATATTTTGAAATGCATCACTATTCTGAAGTGCATAGAAAATAGAACCTATCAACACACATAATTCACTGAAAACTAATATAATGCCCTAATTGTAACATAAGTAAGGAGTAAAGGAAGATTAGTTTATAATAAAATAAAATATTTCAGTATATAAAGACTGGAATATAACTCCACTAGAGTACATAATGAAATGATCTTATATATAATGACACTTGCATCTATGAATGTGACAGCTACATGTCTGGATTGGTAACAGAAGCCACAGGTAAGTCGATGCAATTTTCCTAAATGATGAACAGTCCCTCATAAAGTTCTAAGCAAAACAATGTGCAGTTTTCCTTCAGTTTGTATGGTTGTTGAACTTCTGGAGAAGTCATTATATATTAATACTATGATCTGGCCCCCTAATTTCTTTCCCTTTACCACTGTCCTCCCTTGCTCACTCTATTTCGCCTATTCTGGCCTCCTTATTTTTTTTAAGACAGAGTCTTACTCTGTTGCACTGGGTAGAGTGCAGAGGCTTCATCATAACTCACACCAACATCAAATTCCTGGGCATAAGCGACCCTCTTGCCTCAGCCTTACCAGTAGCTGGGACTACAGGTACCCCCCACAACACCCAGCTAATTTTTCTACTTTTTTTCTTTTTTTAGTAGAGATGGGTTCTCACTCTTGCTCAGGCTGGTCTTGAACTCCTTGGCCCCTGAAATAGTCTTTCCTGAATATGTACAGTGCTCATGCTGGTACTTCCTTCAGGCTTTTACTCAGATGTCACTTTCTCAGAGGGCTACCCTGACCATTCTGTTTAAAATTACAGCTCTCCCCTAACATGACCTTGCTCTACATATTCCACAGTACTCTTTATATTCTTAAATAATACATCATTTGCCTCTTTATTATGTTTGTTGTTTATTGTCTGACTCTCCCACTCAGTTGTAAGCTCCAGAAGATCAGGGATTTTTATCCTTTTTGTTCCCTCTTGTATACCTATCACCTAAAACAGTGCTTGGTACATAGTAGACTTTCTCAATAAATGTTTTGTGAATGAATAAAGGGACACGTGAACTGGTTTTTCACCAATGTGACTGTGTGGTGGGATATTCTAAAGTTGTATGATCTTTCACAGTTTAATGGCTAGGAAAGAAAGAAAAAAAGATAAAACAAAAAAATGAAAAGAAAAATGTTTTTTAAAAAGCTATACAGGATATGCCAGGCACAGTGGCTCATGCCTCTAATCCTCCGGGAGGGCATGGAAGGTGGATTGCTTGAGCTCACGATTTCGAGACCAGTTTGAGAAGAGTGAGACCCCGTCTCTAATAAAAATGAAAAACTGAGGCAAGAGGATCTCTTGAGCCCAAGAGTTTGAGGATGCTATGAGCTATGACACCATGGCACTCTATGCAGGGTGACAAAGTGAGACTCTGTCTCAAAAAAAAAAGTTATATGGGATGTGGTATATAATTTCTTGTTGTGTGGAGCTGTAGGAAGCTGAGCATACCTGGTCCTTGCTAAATATCACTAATGATCTCCAATTACTGTGACAAAAATGCCCCCAACATCCCTTAACTGTCCAATATCACCACTACCACCCCCACTGAGAACCACTGCTTGAATAATGATCTGGCTTTCTCCTGAACACACTGTTCCGCTAGCAACTCCCTCATATCCCTATACCAGACTGAGAGGTGGGGTAGGTATCCTTGCTCCAAATTGCCCTTGCCAGACTCTTTCTCTCCTTTTTAAATAAACTTTTTTGTTTTTAGAATTTTAAAACTTTAAAAAAAAAAATTCAGACTTTAAAAAAACTTGTAAAAATTATACAGAGAATTCCCGTATATCCTTCACTCAGATTCTCCAAATGTTAAGAAATTCTATAACTACATTTTAAGTATCAAAATTAAAAACTTAATTGCAATACAGGCATACCTCAGAGATTTTGCAGGTTTGGTTCTAGACCAACATAATAAAGCAAGTCACATAAATTTTTGGTTTCCCAGTGTGCATACTGTCAGAGGTGTCTAAACTATGGCCTGTGGGCTGCATAGGGATTATTTGAGGCCTGCTTTGCTTATCTGTGTTTTCAGATATCGCAAAAATTATGCATGGACCTTTTTTATGCTCATAACCTTTCGTTAGTGTTTGTGTATTTAATTTGTGGCTCAAGGCCAGGTGTGGTGGCTCATGCCTGTAATCCTAGCTCTATGGGAGGCTGAAGCAGGTGGATTGCTCAGGCTTAGGAGTTCAAGGCCAGCCTGAGCAAGACCCAGACCACATTTCTACTAAAAAGAGGAAATCTAGCCAGCCGTTGTGGTAGCCAGCTGGAATCCCAGCTACTCAGGAAGCTGAGGCAAAAGGATTGCTTGAACCCAGGAGTTTGAGGTTACTGTGAGCTACGACACCTTGGCATTCTACCCAGGGTGACAGAGTGAGACTCTGTCTCAAAAAATATATATATGTGGCCCAAGACAACTCTTCTTCCATTGTGTAGCGGGGTAAAAAAAAAAAAAAAGGCTTGGCATCCCCGTAAGAATATAATAGCCTTATACTTAAAAACATGTATATACCTTAATTTAAAAATACTTTATTAATAAAAAATGTTGGCTGGGCACAGTGGCTCACACCTGTAATCCTAGCATTCTGGGAGGCCGAAGCAGGTGGATTGCTTGAGCTCACAATTTCAAGACCAGCCTGAGCAAGAGTGAGACCCCCATATCTAAAAAAATAGCCGAGTGATGTGGTGGGCACCTGTAGTCCCAGCTACTTGGGAAGCTGAGGCAAGAGGATCACTTGAACCCAGGAGTTTGAGCTTGCTCTGAGCTACAACACAATGGCACTCTACCCAGGGTGACATAGTGAGACTCTGTCTCAAAAAAAAAAATGTTAATGGTCATCTGAGCCTTCAGTGAGTTGTAATCTTTCTGTTGGTAAAGGGTCCTGCTTTTATAATTACTGCTGACTAATCGGAGTGATGGTTGTTGATGTCTGAAGGTTGGAGTGGCTGCAGCAATTTCAAACGTGAGTTTGGGCACTGTAATCCTAGCACTTTGGGAAGCCAATGCAGGAGGACCACTTGAGGCTAGGAGTTAGAGGTAAGCCTGGGCAACACAGTGAGACTCTTGTCTCTACAAAAAAAAAAAAAAATTAATCTGGCATGGTGGCATATGCCTGTAGTCCTAGCTACTCAGGAGGCTGAGGCAGGAGGATTGCTTGAGCCCAGGAGTTTGAGGTTGCAGTGAGCTATGGTGTGACTACTATATTCTAGCCCAGGCAACATATGAAGACCCTATATCCAAAATATAAATAAAGATAATGATGACAAAATAAAGTTTGCCACATTGATTGACTTTTCAGTTTATGAAACTCTATAGCACATAATACTGTTTAATAGCATTTTACCCATAGTACAACTTCTTTTGAAATTAGAATCAGACTACATCAGTCCTCTCAAACACTGCTGCTGCTTTATCAACTAAGTTTATGTAATATTCTAAATCATTTGTTGTCATTTCAGCGATATTACAGCCTCTTCACCAGGAATAGATTCCATCTGAAGAAACCACTTCCTTTGTTCATACATAAGAAGCAACTCCTCATCTATTCACATTTTATCATGAGATTGCAGCAATTCAGTCACATCTTCAGGCTCCACTTCATTTCTTTCTTTCTTTCTTTCTTTTTTTTTTTTTTTTTAGATCAGGAATCTTACTCTGTCACCCTGGGTACAGTGCCATGATGTCATCATTGCTCACAGCAACCTCAAACTCTTGGGCTTAAGAGATCCTCTTGCCTCAGCCTCCGGAGTAGCTGGGACTACAGGCATCCACTATGATGCCCTACTAGTTTTTCTATTTTTAGTGGGGACAGGGTCTTGCTCTTGCTCAGGCTGGTCTCGAACTCCAGAGCTCAAGCAATCCACCCACCTCAGCCTCCCAGAGTGTTAGGATTACCAATGTAAGCCATTGCTCCAGCCCAGGCTCCACTTCTAATTCTCATTCTCTTCTACCACCTCTGCAGTTACATCCTCTACTCAAGTATTGAACCCCTCAAAGTCATCCATGAGAAATGGAATCAACTTCTTCAAAACACCTGTTAATTTTGATATTTTGACCTCCTCCCATGAATCACAATGTTTTTAATGGCTTCTAGAATGGTGAGTCCTTTCAGAAGATTTTCAATTTACTTTGCCTAGAAGAATCACTACCTATGACAGGGATAGCCGTATGAAATGTATTTCTTAAATAGTAATACTTGAGACCTGATGTGGCAGCTCAAGTCTGTAATCCTAGCACTCTGGGAGGCCAAGGTAGGAGAATCCCTTGAACTCAGGAGTTTGAGACCAGCCTGAGCAAAGGAAGGCCTTGTCTACTAAAAATAGATAAGTTAGCCAGGCATTGTGGCAGGCACTTATATTCCCAGCCACTTGGGAATCTGAGGCAGGAGAATCACTTGAAACCATAAGTTTGAGGTTACTTTGAGCTAGGCTTGACACCACAGCACTGGCCTGAGTGACAGAGCAAGACTCCGTCTCACAGGAAAAGAAATAAGACTTGAAAGTCAAAATTACTCCTGGATCCATGAACTACAGAAAGGATATTATGTTAATATGCATGAAACTAGCATGAATGTCCTTGTACATTTCCATTAGAGATCTTGGGTGACCAGGTGCATTGTCAACGAGCAGTAATATTTCCAAAAGGAATCTTTTTTTTTTTTTTTTTCTGAGTAGTAGGTCTCAACAGCTAGCTTAAAATAGTTAATTGACCATGCTGATGTGCTGTCATCCAGGCTTTGTTGTTCCATTTATGGAACATAGGCAGAGTAGATTTAGCATAATTCTTAAGGACCCTAGGAAGTTCAGAATGAACTTTGGCTGCAACTCATCAGTTGCATTAGCCCCTAGCTGGCAAGTCAGCCTGTCCATTGAAGCTTTGAAGCCAGGCATTGACTTTTCATCTCTAGCTATGAAAGTCCTAAATGACATCTTTTTCTGATAGAAGGCTTTTTCATATAGAGTAGAACCTCTGTAAGTTGGCCACTCAAGAGACTGTAACAAATTGCTCAACACAAGGAACTAGGCCTACTGTACTGATAACGTACGTGTGGTGCATGTCCGGTCTATGGAAATCAGGTCAAAGGAGGAAAAATCAGGTCTAAGGAGGTGGTCAATGTAGGGAGGTGGCCAACAATGGAGATTCTACTGTACATGGAAAATCTGTTGTTCAGTGTAGCCACCTTTATCAGTTATCTTAGCTGGGTTTTGCTGCATCTTCTACATCAGCACTTGCTGCTTTACCTTGTACTTTTATGTTACAGAGATAACTTTTTAAACTTTCATGAACCAACATCTGCTAGCTTCCAACTTTTCTTCTGTAGCTTCCTTACTTCTTCCAGCCTTCATAGAATTGAAAAGAGTTAGGACTTTGCTCTGGATTAAGCTTTGGCTTAAGGGAATGATTTGGCTGGTCTGATCCTACCAGACCATCTAAACTTTCTCCTTATCAGCAATAAGTCTGCTTTACTTTCTTATCATTCATTTGTTCACTGTAGTAACATTTTTAATTTCCTCCAAGAACTTTTCCTTTGCCTTCACAACTTGTCTAACTTGCTCAAAAGGCCTAGCTTTCAGCCTATCTCAGTTGCCATGCCTTCCTCAATTACCTTAATCATTTCTAGCCTTTGATTTAAAGTGAGAGGCGTGTGATTTTTCCTTTCCTTTGAACACTTAGAGGCCATTACTGTAGGGTGATTAATTGGCCTAATTTCAATGTTGTTCGGCCTCTGGTTATAGGGAGGCCTGAAGAGAGGGAGAGAGACAGAAAATGACCAGTTAGTGGAGCTGTCAAAACACACAATATTTATTAAATTAAGTTCACCTTCGTATGGGTGCAGCTTGTGGTGCCCCCCCCAATTACAATAGTAATATCAAAGCTCACTGATCACAGATCATCATAAGAGATAAAATATGAAATAATTTGCAGCATTGTAAAATTTGCGAGACAGACTTTAAGTGAGCAAATGCTGTTGAAAAAATGGCAATGATAAACTTGCTCAATACAGTATTTCCAAAACCCTCAATTTGTAAAATAACACATTATCTACAAAGCACAACAAAGTGAAGTGCAATAAAATGAGGTGTGCATGTACTATTAACAAAAGTACAGAACTTACTCAGATTTCATTCGTTTTTCCACTAATATTGTTTTTATCTTCTAGGATCAAATTCATGCTCCCACATTGCATTTTAGTTGTCATGTCTCCTTAGCCTCCCATTTTCAACCATTTGTTGAAAAAAAATATTTTTTTTTTCTATTAGATTGTCTTGGCAACCTTGTCAAAAATCAATTGACCATAGGCTGGGTGCAGTATTCCCATTTGAGGTGGGAGGATCTCTTCACCTCAGGAGTTTGAAGCCAGCCTGGGCAACACAGCAAGGCCCCCATATCCAAAAATAAGACAAAGAATGACCATAAATCATAAAATGTAAAGGTTAATTTCTGGACTCTCAGTTCTATTTCATTTACCTTTATGTCTGTCCCTATGCCAGACCACAATGTGTTGATTACTGTAGCAAACAATACGTTTTGAAATTAGGAAGTGAGAGTCCTCTAACTTTGTTCTTTTTCAAGATTGTTTTGACTATCCTCACATTTCCATATGAATTTTAGAGTCAGCTTGTCAATTTATTTTTAAAAAGTTATAAATTTTATAGGAATTGTGTCAAGTGTACATATCAATTTGGGGAGTATTGCCATTTAACAATGTTCTCTTCCAATCTGTGAACAGGGAATGTTTTTCTGTTTATTTAGACCTTAAATTTCTTTTTCTTTTCTTTTCTTTCTTTTTTTTTTTAGAGACAGAGTCTCATTTTGTCGCCCTTGGCAGAGTGCTATGACGTAACAGCTCACAGCAACCTCCAACTCCTGGGCTTAGGTGATTCTCTTGCCTCAGCCTCCCAGGTAGCTGGGACCACAGGTGCCGGCCACAACACCTGGCTATTTTTTTTTTTTTGCAGTTTGGCTGAGGCCAGGTTCGAACCAGCACCACCCTCAGTATATGGGGCTGGTGCCCTACTCACTGAACCACAGGCGCCGCACTAGATCTTAAATTTCTTTCATGAGTGTTTTGTCGCTTTGGGAAGTATTGCCATTTAACAATGTTCTCTTCAAATCTGTGAATAGGGAATGTTTTTCTATTTATTTAGAGCTTTTTTTTTAATTCGGTCATTTGTACATAGATCACGAATACATTTATGCCATTATGGGATTCAATGTTTTGATTATTTGTACAACTTGGAGTGCTTACATCCTACTAATCAACGTAGCCTTCCCCTCATTTACCCAATTACAGCATTGAGACATTTGTGTTCTACACCTAATAGATCCAACTTGTACTTGCAATATGCTCCTTAGGTGTGGTCCCCCTACTAACCCTCCCTCTATCAACCCACCTCCCTCCCTTTCCCTCTCCCTCCCCTTCCCTCCTTCATCCTAGGCTATAGTTGTGTTTCATTTTTCATATGCAAGTGTGAGTGATTATAAATTGGTTTCACAGTAGTACTGAGTACATTGGATATTTTTTTTCCATTCCTGAGATACTTTACTAAG
>CAUYRH010010342.1:0-15094 GCA_963574655.1 Perodicticus potto
GACTCTAAAATTTGCAATTGGTTATGGAACAGAGCTTTGTCTAAAAACTTGGAATTAGCAGAAAGAAATGTTTAAATTGGCTCGGCGCCTGTGGCTCAACGGGCTAAGGCGCCAGCCACGTACACCTGAGCTGGCAGGTTCGAATCCAGCCCAGGCCCGCCATACAACAATGACAGCTGCAACCAAAAAAAAAAACAAAAATGGCCGGGCGTTGTGGCGGGCGCCTGTAGTCCCAGCTACTTGGGAGGCAGAGGCAGGAGACTCGCTTGAGCCCAGGAATTGGAGGTTGCTGTGAGCTGTGATGCCAGAGCACTCTATCCAGGGTGACAGCTTGAGGCTCTGTCTCAAAAAAAAAAAAAGAAAGGTAATAAAGATAGTAAAGACAAACATCTTTCTCTAAGGAGTTTTAAAGCTTTACTATTACTAAGTAAAGTACTTCTTTGAGAAAAGATAGTAATGGCAAAGTATTGAGCATATTTGAGGTAGAGAAAGTTAACATTAGTGTGACTTGTTGGACTTGGCTTCTTGTCATTCTTAGAGAGAGTGTTTCTGACAACTCTCCACCTTCTGTTCGATTTGCATTGATAGATGAGGAATTGAAACCTGTTGTTTTTATAATGCATAGTTGTTGGGGATCTGCTAAATAACAAGTGTCCACCTCTTTGGGTTTTTTTTTTCCCACAGGAACCTTACCATGTATTTTTTTTTGCCGCCTGTGTTTTGAGGTGACTAAAGATTATTCTCTCTCTCTTTTTTAACAGCAGAAACCAGTGATAGCTATCATATCATACTGAAGTAGGAGTGGGGCATTCCATGCTCGCTGGCTGCTGCTTCCTTCACCTCTTGAAAATGGCCCCCTTGAAGGGGGACGTGAATGGAGATTGGAAGGTCTGCAGGAACCTGACCCTTCTGACTGTGTGTGTGTGTGGGGAGTTCCAGCCGTGGGGCAGGATCCCAGCCTGCTGTGTTAGCACACTCTCTTGTGGCGCACACAGCTTACTGCCCAACATGTAGTTCTGCGGACATTTCTTAGTTAAATTTCCAAACCCTGTTGTTGAACATCAATAGAAACTCCACCTTAGTTAGAGTGAATGTAGGGCATGATAATGATGGGAATTGTGTGATATTTGACAGAAAGATTTAAATTTTGTGATATGGAGCCATGTAACTTTTTTCTAATATAAAAATAAGCATCTATATTCATAAGACAAGGTCCTCAATCTCTTTGTACTGGCCTCAGATGTACTGTATCTCTGCTTTTTGCCACAGATTGATCCCTGAAACTTTATCAATGAGGAGAAAAACAGAGAGAGAATTTTTCTTTTGGTTCCCATGTAATACTATAACTAATAGTAATTTTAGGTAATATTTATTGAGCCGGGCACTGTGATAAATTCTTTAAATGATTGTCTTATTTAATTAATTCTCTTACTAACCCTGTATGAAGGCGGTGTCATAGCAATCCCTAACTGAGGTGCAGAAATAGAGACACTTGGTGGCTGGCTAGGTAACAGGCAGCCAGCAGACAGTTGTGCTGAAATCCATACCCAGGAATCTGGCTCTCATTATCCACCATCCAGTATACCACCTCTTAAAGCCTGTGCTCCCCATATTTATTATAGCGGCCCTTTGGGTGAATAGGGCCTAACATCAAGTGTGAACTGAGGAATTAACCACTGAAAGAGATAAACCACTTGAATAATGACAAACAAATTAAGACCTACAAAAAAATGAAAGCATAGATACTTTTTAAGTGTTATCAATTGTTGGAATCACAGAATTTGAAGTGGTAAAAACTTGGGACTGTCTATAACTCAAAATTTCACTGTTTTTGAATGCCATTCTCTAAGTATTTATTAATGAATTAGTCTAGCCCCTGCTTTCTTTCCCCACTCTGCATCTTCTCTTGGTATAGGAAGTTCTTTTACTCATGCAGTGTTTTTTTATATAAGCTTAAGAAATGCCTTCCTGTCCCATTCACACTATTATCATAATGGTTTTTATTTTTCCTTAAGAATGATTCTGTGTGCGTGTGTATGTGTGTGTGTGTGTGTGTTTGTAAGTGTGTAGCGTCATGGGTCTTCTTTTTTCACTGGTAAAGTTTTATGTAGAAGTACTTTTACAAATTACATTCAGATAAACAAAGGGTATGTTTAAAGATTCTGTGTTGGACTTGGATTTGTGAGTGTGTGGTGTATGTATGTTTTTAAAGCATTTGATAGAGTTTAAATGTTTTTTATACCCAGATTTTTGTTCATTAAAATCAACCTGCATCATGGTCTAATTTCTTTTGGTTTGAAACAAATTGAAAACAGAAAATTAAGTCAATGACTTATTTGAAACTGACATGGACAAATTGATGTATTAAGCCAAAATGCTTTTGTATTCAGTGATTACCAGATATCCCCATTTGGAGGAGACATTTCTTGTTGTAGTACATGTATGTTCCTAGGACTGGTTGTCAGCTTTAGTGATGTCACCGCTCAGCAGGCCGCTATTGGCTTTGATTTTTTTTTTTCCACTGGTGTGTTTTGATGTTTGAGTGGGAAGGTTGTAGTAGGTGACTTTTAAGATTTCTTTCAAATCTGTGAATATATGACTCTTGCTTACTATAAATTTTGCATAAAATTTTATTATTTATATGAATATAGTCGGTATAAATTACTGATTTTACTTGATGTCAGGTTTTTATTTTTAAGTAGCCCTCAAATTTATGGAAATGAATTTATACATTCTAATAATTATAGATCTTTAAATATACCAGAAAATCTTTTAAGATTTCTCTCGGTAAAAAAGAAAAAAATGTATCATGCCAGTGCTATATAATTGGTAAGAATTGGTGTAGAGGTTGGGCAAGTGGCTCACACGTGTAATCCTAGCACTCTGGGAGGCCAACACAGAGTTGGCTTGAGATCAAGAGTTTGAGACCAGCCTGAGCAACAAGCAAGAGCAAAACCTTGTCTCTACTAAAAATAGAAAAAGATCAGCCCGGCATGGTAGTTTGTGCTTATAGTCCCAGCTACTTGGGAGGCTGAGGCAGGAGGATCCCTTGAGCCCAGGAGTTTGAGGTTGCTATGAGCAATGACACCACTATACCTGAGCTGGCGCAACAAAGTGAGACTCTTTCTCAAAAAAAAAAAAAAAAAAAGAAAAAGAAGAATTCGTATAGTGATAGGGCATTGTAATTGTTCAATTTGCCTAAAAAATTGCATGTTCACTATTGATCCTTTCAATTAAATGAAATTTTTAGGACTTTTTTATTATGAAAGTAATATACAAAATGATAAATTCAAAAAGTAAAGAATAGTAGCCTATTACTTTTTCTCCTTACTTCATAGTGCTATTCTATAGAGGTAATCATTGCAAAATATTGTTCCCCCTGCCACATACGTACACAAACACCCACCCACACAAGTACTTAGGTAGGCCCATGTTATACTAATGATCGGCAATTTGATTTGTGTATTTAACATACCTTAAAAGTCTTTCTATATTGGAATTTGTAATTCTATATCATTCTTTTTTTAAAAATGGTCATTCTCTATGGATGCCATTTATGTTCAATATATTTGAACATAAATCTTGAGTTTTTTATATAGGTCTTGAAAACATATTCCTGGAAGTGAAATTTTTATCTTTTTAACAACATGACAACTTATATTTAAATAAGTAGATGGTTTAAAATTGCCACTAGAGTAAGGGTATATGAGAAGCACAAAAGATAGATTTTAGGCCCCCTTGAGAAGTAGAGTAGTATCCTATCTGACTTACTATTGAATATTGCTCCCTTAAGGCATATAGGTTCAACATAGAAAATCAGGCTATAAAGACTTGGTAGTTAAAAAGGAGTTATAGAGAAATAAAAGAAGGAGGGTCATTGCAGAACTCTTAAGGATGGAGTATTAGCCACTACATGAAATGTGGCTATTAAGTACTAAATAATAAGACTGTTACTTAAAAAATAGCCATTCTCACATTGTGAGAATGTCCCAATGAGAATGTTTATTTAAGAAGTCATTTAAGGCCAGCTGTTGTGGCTCACGCCTGTAATCCCAGCACTCAGGAAGGCCAAGGTGGGTGGATTACCTGAGCCCAGGAGTTTGAGACCAAACTGAGCAAGAATGAGATCCCCGTTTCTACTGAAAAATAGAAAAACTAGCTGGGCATTGTGGTGGGCACCTGTAGTCCCAGCTATTCAGGAGGCTGAGGCATGAGGATCCCTTAAGCCCAAGAGTGAGGTTGCTGTGAGCTATGACACCATGGCAGTTTACCCAGGATGACAGAGTAAGACTCTTGTCTCAGAAAAAAAGAAAAAAAAAAGTTATCATGTTGCTGAGTCACTGGTCAGCATCCTTGGTTGTGTAGGGTTCCTTTACTAGTCTACAGGAATTTGATCTGTTCTGGCCCCTACTTGGCACAAATACTGCTATATTCTTTTTGTACTATTTTATCAATAGCAATCCTGCACAATTCTTGTGTTTGTGCTGTAAATACCCTCTTTTCTTAAGAGAGTATTAAGACTTTCTCTACCAGAATATTTACTATTAGTTAGTGATTAAACTTTGTTTCATTATACCAACTCCAAGACTTAAATGAAGAAAACAATGCCTCTGCAAAATAAACTGAGTTGGCAAAGAAATACTATGTAACACAGGAGTGATGTTACCAGCACTTGTTTTTTTCTGTATACTTTATTTCTCTCTCTTGGCTTCTTTTAATGACTTTGTATTCACCTTCAACCTTGAACTTTCATTTATTTCTACTTCTGTCTACTTCCTTTTTTTCCTACATCTTTCCCCTTCACTTACAAATTCCTCTGTGCTATTCCTTATGAACTTAGGCCTAAACTAAAATCTACAGTGTTATTTTGGAACTTTCAAATAAGCTTACCATTTGCATTTCCAAATTCAGAGATTGAAAAGGTGTATATGAATTAAGTTTTTAATCAGAGTAATGTCAATTATAAGGGAACTTGCTATTTAATATTATTTATTATCTTATTGTGCCACATATATGTTGTTCTGTATGTGATTTTTGAGACATGAATTATAACTGGCTTACCTATTATGTGAATTTATGTTTTCTTTTTTTTATATATATTTTTTATTTGTGAATTTATGTTTTCATATATTTGATTTGCTTACAGTGAGATACACATTCCTTATTTTAATCATTGCAAATTTTAGTTTTCTTCCTGAATTTTTTAATGTGTGATTTTTCTTTTTTTCTTTTTTCTTTTTTTTTTTTTTTTAGAGACAGAGTCTTACTTTGCCCTCGGTAGAGTGTTGCCATTGGTAGAGTGCCATAGCATCACAGCTCACAGCAACCTTCAGCCTTTAGGCTTAGTCTGTTCTTTTGCCTCAGCCTCCCAAGTAGCTGGGACTACAGGCACCTGCCACAACGCTCAGCTATTTTTTGTTGCAATTTGGGGCCAGGTTTGAACCTGCCACCCGCGGTATATGGGGCCGGTGCCTTACTCTCTGAGCCACAGGCACTGCCCTATGTGTGATTTTTCATTTAAGAATTTAGTTAATATCCTTTATTCATCTGTATAACATTGCTTCAGACTTTGATTCATGTCTTTGAACTTAAGCTTGCCCTTTTTAACTTCACCACTGCACTCCACCCCTCTGACCTTATTATTACTTTGCATTTATAAATGGTATATGTGTGTATCATGTATGTATTTAAGGAATTTTGTGTGTAGCTTTTTTGGGGGGAGGGGGCAGAGTCTCACTCTCACCCTGGGTAGAGTGCCATGGCATCACAGCTCATAGCAACCTCAAACTCTTGGGCTCAAGCGGTTCTCTTGCCTCAGCCTCCCAAGTAGCTGGTACTATAGGCCTTTGCCACAACACTCGGCTATTTTTAGAGGCGAGGGCTCACTCTGGTTTAGGCTGGTCTCAGACCTGTGAGCTCAGGCAATCCATCCGCCTTGGCCTCCCAGAGTGCTGGGATTACAGGTGTGAGCCACCCCACCTGGCCTTTATGTATATCTTTTTTTTTTCTTTGAGACAGAGCCTCAAGCTATACCCGTAGGTAGAGTACCGTGGCATCACAGCTCACAGCAACCTCCAACTCCTGGGCTCAAGCGAGTCTCCTGCCTCCACCTCCCAAGTAGCTGGAACCACAGGCGCCCGCCACAACACCCGGCTATTTTTTGGTTGCAGCCATCATTGTTTGGCGGGCCCGGCTGGATTTGAACCCACCAGCTCAGGTGTATGTGGCTGGCGCCATAGTCGTTGGAGCCACAGGTGCTGAGTCTGTGTATATCTTTTTTGAAAATTTCTTCCTTGATACCACTTTACACAGCTTCTTTGCTGTCTGTGCTTTTCGGTTGCTGTGGTATTCTCTTTTTCCTAGACTTACACATCCTGCTGTCTTTTTGTTAGCGTGGAATTATTCACAAAGAGGGCGAATCATGTTTGATGATTATATCTGGGATATTGGGCTAAATCTAAAGATTCCTTTTCAGGAAACAAATATAATGTCTTAGATTTTTATTTTTCTTTTCTTTTCCTGACACAGAGTCACCCTGGGTAGAGTACTATGGCGTCATAGCTCACAGCAACCTCAAACTCTTGGGCTCAAAGGACCTTCCTGCCTCAGCCTCTCAAGTTGCTGGGACTACAGGTGTCTTCCACAATGTGTGGCTAAGTTTTCCATTTTTTGTAGAGATGGGGTCTAATTCTTGCTCAGGCTGGTTTTGGTGGGTTTTTTTGTTTTTTTTTTTTTTTTAAGAGAGTCTCACTTTGTCGCCCTCTGTAGAGTGCCATGTCGTCACAGCTTACAGCAACCTCCAGCTCTTGGGCTTAGGCGAGTCTATTGCCTCAGCCTCCCAAGTAGCTGGGAGTACAGGCGCCCGCCGCAACGCCTGGCTATTTTTTTGTTGCAGTTTGGCTGGGGCCGGGTTTGAACCCGCCACCCTCAGTATATGGGGCTGGTGTCCTACTCACTGAGCCACAGGCACCGCCCTTCAGGTTGGTTTTAAACTCCTGAGCTCAGGCAGTTCACCTGCCTCTGCTTCCCAAAGTGCTAGGATTATAGGCATTAGCCACACTGCCCGGCTTAGAATTTTATCTTAACTCTTTGTGTCTAAAAAGTTCAGCACATACTATCCTTTGTTCTGTTATTTTCACCTCTCTGGGCAATGTATTCTTATTTATCTTTTGGTAGTAAAGGCTAGCTGATACAATATATAGTTTACTGTTTGAAAGGCTTGTGTTCAAGTTCCAGATCTTATTCTTGCTGGATGTAACCTTGAACAAAATAACCTCACAAGCCTCAATTTTATCATCTTAAAAAGGAGATAACAACACCGGGCACGGTGGCTCATGCCTGTAATCTTAGTACTCTGGGAAGCTGAGGTAGGGTGGATTGTTTGAGCTCACAAGTTCCAGGCCAGCCTGAGTCAGAGTGAGCTCTGCCATCTCTACTAAAAATAGAAATCTAGCTGGGCATCATGATGAGTAGGTGTAGTCTACTACTTAGGAGGCAAAAGTTTGAAGTTGCTGTGACCTGTTGACACCACGGCACTCTACCAGGGGTGACAAAATGAGACTCTGTCTCAAAAAAAAAAAAAAGAATAGGAAGAAGAAACATAAGACCAAGAGCAGGTGCTACAAACCACAGCCAGAGATGAAAACCAAAGGTCAGTCCCAGGGAGTGTTTATACGTTGGTACTGTAGTTAGGACAGCTTTGTGGAAGTGGTATTATAGTCAGCAGCAGCATCTTTTGTTTACTGAATAGGTGCTAGTATTCACTATAAAACTGTTTCATACCATTATCCCTTTTATTCTTTCCAACAACCTTATCAACTAAGTGTTATCTCCTTTTTTTTGAGACATTTGTCCTTGGTAGAGTGCCGTAGCGTCATAACTCAAAGCAACCTCAAACTCTTGGGGCTTGAGCAATCTTCTTGCCTCTGTTTTTTTTTTTTTTTCTTTTTTTTTGGGGGGGGGACGACAGAGTCTCACTTTGTCACCCTTGGTAGAGTGCTGTGGCGTCATAGCTCACAGCAACCTCAAACTCTTGGGCTCAAGTGATCCTCTTGCCCCAGCCTCCCGATTAGCTGGGACTATAGGCGTCCGCCACAACACCCAGCTGCTTTTAGAGATGAAGTCTCGCTCTTGCTGAGGCTGTGCGCTCAGGCAATCCACCCGTCTCCGCCTTCCAGAGTGCTAGGATTACAGATGTGAGCACCTCTCCTGACCCTTCCTATTCTTCTTTGACTTTTTTGTCCCTAAAACAAACAAATTATCATGCAAATGTGATTTGTGCTTTCTGAGCTGATCTATACATATGTTGCATCGTGGTCTGGAACAAGCAATGACATTTAGAATTGGACATTCAGTGTTATTATTAACATATATAGCTTTATAGTCTTTGTAGTTTCTGTTACTTTGCACTTGAGCTTCCCGAACAGCTTCTGCCTTCCTTAGGCCTTCCTTTAGCTCAGAAGGAGACTTGCAGTTGTTATGGGTAAACTGGCACCATTGTAGTAACACACCTAATGATTGTATCATGACTGTGAAATATGGTGAATAAGTGACTCTACGAGGAACGGTTGTGATGTCTTTTAGAGGTACAGATGATCTTTTAACTGATCATGAGCTTATTAAATAGCCAAATTGAATTCTACTGTCTTCTCAAAGGATGTGCTAGCCTTGGTTTGGTTATCTTCTAAAACTGTGGCATCAACCAACAGAGCTCTGGTATTGGGGCAGATGGCACCTTGACAAATTTCCGTGATTTCTGAAGCTCTGGACTTGTAGAAATAAGAGACATTTTTTCAGCCTGCTCAACAGGACCATTAGGCTGTTTTTTTTTATTCAGCCTACTGATTCTACAAAGACAGCCTTCTCTTCCTTCTTGTTTATGTCCAGGAAGAACAGAATCACAAACCAAACTTTTGTACAACTGATTAGAAAAATTGTGATTAAAAATAGCTAACATCCCAGCCACGTACACCTGAGCTGGCGGGTTCAAATCCAGCCCGGGCCTGCCAAACAAGGATGACAGCTCCAACCAAAAAGGAAATAGCTAACATTTACTTGCCACTGATTGTATGGTAAACATTTTACAACATACTAGCTGTTTAGTACTCACAAAACCCTGTGGGATACATTGTTTTCCTCATTTTGCAGATTAGGAAGCTAAGGCAGAAGAGTTCTGCACCTCGCCCAGGGTTACGCCATTAGTGGATGGAGAAACTGGGGTTTATATTTAGGCAGTCTGGCTCCAGGATCCATGCCCTTGGTCATGCGTTACTCTAAATTTCAGCAGATAGGGAGGTGATCACTGCATGGTACCCTGAGGATTGCATTTTGTGATCTGCTGCTTTTTCATTTGGCAGTGTTGTTTCCTAGCCTCTTGGAGTCTTTGATGTCACCTAGGGGAGATAACTGAAATTCTTGGCATTTTCTCCAAGCCATCCGACCTCTTAATTCTAAAGCTGAGATGGCTTGGTAGCTGGTAGATCTGGCTTCATAGTTTCTCTGTTGCAGCAAAAAAAATGCTTCAGTATTGGGAACCAGCCTAACCTGAGTTTAAATCTTGGTGTCCTTCCAGCTATCCAATATATATGTACCATGCTCCTGAATGTCAAATACGAGGCTTTGTATTGGGTGCTGAGGATATGGTAAACAAAACAATTCTTGCTCTCACAGAATTTAGTCAAATGAGGAAAGACTGGAAAATAAATATGTCAAGTGGGATTACTAAGAGGAAATACAAGGCAAGGGGGCTGGACACGGTGGCTTATGCCTATAATTTTAGTACTCTGGGACACTGAGGCCGAAGGATCACTTGAGCCCAGGGGTTCAAGATCAGCTCAAGCAAGTGTGAGACCTGTCTCCACAAAAAATAGAAAAAATTGGGCGGTGCCTGTGCCTCATCCAGTAGGGCGCCAGCCCCATATACCTAAGGTGGCGGGTTCAAACCCGGCCTTGGCAGAACTGCAAAAGCAGAAAAATAGCCGGGCGTTGTGGCGGGCGCCTGTAGTCCCAGCTACTCGGGAGGCTGAGGCAAGAGAATCGCCTAAGCCCAGGAGTGGGAGGTTGCTGTGCTGTGTGACGCCACGGCACTCTACTGAGGGCGATAAAGTGGGACTCTGTCTCTAGCAAAAAAAAAAAGCAAAAAAAATAGAAAAAATTAGCCAGGCGTGGTGATGCACACCTGTAGTCCCAGCTACCTGAGAGACTGAGGCAGGAGGATCATTTGACCCCAGGAGTTTGAGGATGCAGTGAGCTATGATGACACCACTGCACTCTAGCTAGGGTGACAGAGTGAGACACTGTCTCAGAAAAAGAAATAAAAAGAATATATAAGGCAAGGGGATAGAGACTAAGGAGAAACATACATTTATTTATTTATTTATTATTTTTTGAGACAGAGTGTCAGTTGTTGCCTTCGGTAGAGTGCTGTGGCATCAGAGCTCACAGCAACCTCAAACTCTTAGGCTGAAGTGATTCTCTTGTCTCAGCCTCCCAAGTAGCTGGGACTACAGGCACCCCCCACAATACCCAGCTATGTTTTAGAGATGAGGTCTTGGTCTTGCTCAGGCTGGTCTCCAACCTGTGAGCTCAGGCAGTCCACCCGCCTGGCCCAAGAGAAACACTTTTAGAAATACAATTAGGGTTTACTCTTGCACTTTGGGACCTCCCCTCCCCCCCAAAAGAAATACAATTAAGGGTGCTCCCTGATTTGGAGACATTTTAGCAGGTGTTAAATGAAGGAGTAAGTATGTGGCTAACTGGTAGAAGAGAGTTCCAGGCAAAAGGACTTAAAGCAAGAGCATGATTATCCTGTTCAAGTGCAAAGGAGGTCACTGTATCAGGGTATTGTAGCAGAGGAGCAAAGTAAAGGAAACAGAATGACAGAGGGGTGGGACAAGTTAATGCACCTAGATCTTGCAGACACCCTTATAGGTCAAGAGAAGGACAGAAAGAAACAAAAATATGTATCCTCGGCAAATCATAACTTTTGACGTTTTTGCTTTGTTTTCCCCATCTTAAAAATGGGTTGCAAAATTACAAAGATCATAATGGCAAAAAATTTTTTTTTGGAAACAAAACAATCAGTGCATCGTATAAGTGGGTAAAACTCAAGATATTTGTTGTATTTTCTTCTTTATTACTTGGGCAGGTTGCAACAAGTCATACTGCTGACCACTTAAGACCCCATGAGCAAGGAAATTATGCTCCTTAGGAGTGTGGCCCTGGCGAAAAGCAAATGAGCTTTAGAAGATAATTCGTTTAGTCATTAGGGGTCATAGCCGAAGGTCTCCTTTCTTCCTTTTGAAAAGACTGCAGTGGCACCAAACTGGCTTTCCCAGGGGCAGCTGCAGCAGAGCCGCCGCCTCCGAAGTCCGTTTGCCTGCCGGCTCCGGCTTTGCGGCAGTCACCGCCTCCAACTCCCAGCATGCCGCTGGGCGTGGGGCTGGCACATAGACTCCATTTCCCAGCCTGCCCCGGGGCTCGTCCAGGACGTGCCGGCGCCTATAAGAGCCGAAGCGCTGCGGCCGGAGCCTATTGTTAGCCAGAGCCGGGGCGGTTCTGGGCTTTTGCTGCCGGGGGCGCCAGAGTTGCCGGAGCCACCCGCCCCCCGCCGCCTGCCGGCAGGGCTGCCCACCCGCCCTCCCTCCCCGCCCTGCCGCCCTGGGAGCTCCCCGACGGTAGCCGCGGAGCCCGGGACTCGGTCGATTCTCCTTCCTTCCTACCCGGGCTAGGGCGGCGGCGGCGGCAGCGGGGGCGGCGGAGACCATCGCAGGAGGAGGCAGCTGCGGCGGGGCCGGTAATGGGCCTGGGGGTGCGGGGCAGAGGGTGCCGTCTCGTCCTTTCTCGGGATCGGCCTTCGGGCGACTGTGGAGGAGTGGTCAAGCCCAGAGCGGTGCAGATGGAGGGGTCAGAAATGAGGGAGGCTCGGACGCGAGCAGTCGGGGGGCGGGGAGCTAGAGTACCGCTGGGAAGGGACAGAGTCGGGAAGAGGCATGGGAGCACGGGGCACCGAGGACGCGAGCCTGGACTGCAGCGGCAGCTCGGGGGACACTGATGGGGGGCTTAAAGCCAGCAGGATTGCGGATGAGGGCTGAGTTCAGAGTGGAGTGGATAACGATGTAGGATGGAGGAAAGTGAAGGAAGGGGAGGGGGAACAGAAGAAAATGTGGGAGGAGTGGTTGGGAATTTGTGAGTAGCAGGCAGGAAGGGATGAGGAAGGCTGGGTAGGGGCTGCAGACGATAAGAATGAGCGGGAAGGTTAGCAGGAATCTGAGAGAAATGGTCCGAGAGCTGCGAGCAGGGGTGTTCATGAAAGGGAACTGCTGACTTGAAATGCCCCTTCAGCGCCAGTTCAGATGTCTCCCATTTTTCCGGCGTTGTGTGAGAAAATGAAAGCATCTCTTGCCCTGGTAGCTAGCTTCATCTTTTCACAGGCCCAAGCACGCAGCGGACTACCATCCATCTCTTTTAGTGCTGTTTTCTTGATTCATCCTTTTAAAAAGGTTTTAGAGTGGCAGCGTGACACATAAACCGTCTTCAATATGAAATGTTAGAAGTTATTCCCAAAGACAGCACTGTCCCCTTGTCCTGCAATTTTCATGGTAAATTTGTAGTTGATAAAGATTTTTCCCTTTCTTTACCAGCTTTCTATCTTGCAAATCTCCAAAGCGAGGGTGTTGGTATGTGCCAGAGTTATAAACGACTGGATATCCTTGAGAGTTAATGCAGCATCATGTTCCACTTCTCCCAGAAAGCTCTCGTGTCCTCCATACAATGGTAGCTTAGACAGGGAAAGCCAAATTCTAAGCTTGTTAGTGAATGGGTTAAAAAACAGGGAGTGGGGGGTGGATGGAGGGTATTCTTTAAATACTTAGCTTAAACTGGAGGGTTTCTCTTGGTGCTTTATAAGTTCACGATCCTTGTGATCACAAGGACATACAGATCTATGAAATTCATAGTATTTGAGAGTCAACCACATTATCTTGTGTATAGATAAACGGGGCAGGTCGTCTTATTCAGGTTTATCATAACACTTAACAGCAACCCTTCCTTACTCTCACCAGCTACAGATGGTAGCCCTGCTGATCTTTTCACTGGAGATTTTGGTCCCTTGACCTTTAGCAGAAGGATGGGTTCCAGTCGAGTGGAGAAGCAACGCTTTCTCCTATGACATGCACCGTGCCTTTTTATTTGGGACTCATTTTAAAAAGAGGCTTACATTACTTAAATTTTGCAAATACATTCTTGCACAAAATTTTTCCTGGACAGTCTCTCTCTCTCTCTCTCTTTTTTTTTTTGTTTGTAGAGACAGAGTCTCACTTTATCGCCTTCGGTAGAGTGCCATGGCATCACACAGCTCACAGCAACCTCCAGCTCCTGGGCTTAGGCGATTCTCTTGCCTCAGCCTCCCGAGTAGCTGGGACTACAGGCACCTGCCACAACGCCCGGCTATTTTTCTGTTTTGCAGTTCGGCCGAGGCCGGGTTTGAACCCACCACCTTTGGTATATGGGGCCAGCGTCCTACTCGATGAGCCACAGGCGCTGCACCCTGGACAGTCCCTCTTGCTAGTCTTACATATGCTAGGTTTAAAATGTTTGTTTTGGTGGTTAGAGGAGTCCTCGTAGGCCTAAAAAACTTAGATCTAGTACTAAAACACACATATGCTGGTAGATCTGTTTTATTTGGTGCTACCCTTGTGTATTTTATATGCTCTGTATCTGAACTGTTTCATATACCTCTGGGACATGTCCAGCTAGAAACACTTGAGAAAAGACTATAAGGCGTGTAGCCAGAAATTGTCATCTGACCTTTGATTTCACTGGCATTTAAAAACTTTTATAGAGGGTTGCATTATTTGTTCCAAAACCATTTGTTGTTTGAGCTGGTCATTGTGACAGTTAACTGTCAGTTTTGACCTGAACTTCCAGGCTCACTTTGATTTCTTCTGTAAGTGTTTAAGTGCTTGGAGTGTAACTTATAAGTGTGTCTCTTGAACACAGGCATTGCTTCTCTATCAAGGAATAGTTGAAAGAGGTAGGAATGGGGCGGCACCTGTGGCTCAGTGAGTAGGGCGGCCGGCCCCATAGACCGAGGGTGGGGGGTTCAAACCCCGCCCTGGCCAAACTGCAACAAAAGCATAGCCGAACGTGGTGGGCGCCTGTAGTCCTGTCTACTTGGGAGGCTGAGGCAAGAGAATCACCTAAGCCCAAGAGCTGGAGGTTGTTGTGAGCTGTGATGCTACAGCACTCTACTGAGGGCAACAAAGTGAGACTCTGTCTCAAAGAAAAAAGGAAGTAGGAATGACTGATTTCTAGTTAGAAAGGAGATTAACTTGATGAATTGAAAAGTATGGAAGCTATTCTAGTTGTTACAATTGCAAATTGCTATTCAAGTTGTTACAATTGCAAATTTCTTCAGAACAGGATGGTAGAGAGTGGGAGGTTTGTTCTTGGTGCCCAGCATCTTTATCTAAAAGTCAGGTTCACACCAGAGAGCTGGACAGGGAGAGCTGGGTTGAAATTTAAACTTATTATATTGGTTGTCAAGATGCAACGTAGATTTTTTTACTTAGTTATTTTTCTTGAGACAGAGTCTCACTTTGTTGCCTTTGGTAGAGTGTCCGTGGCATCACAGCTCACAACCTCCAGCTCTTGGGCTTAGGTGATTCTCTTGCCTCAGCCTCTTGAATAGCTGGGACTACAGGTGCCCGCCACAACCCCTGGCTATTTTTTGTTGTAGTTTGGCCAGGGCCAAGTTTGAACCCACCACCCTCAGTATATGGGGCCGGCGTGGTACTCACTGAGCCACAGGCGCCGTACAGCAGCATGGATTTTTTTTTAAAATAATGGAGTTGGCTCAGTGCCTGTGGCTCAGCGGGCTAAGGCGCCAGCCACGTACACCTGAGCTGGCGGGTTCGAATCCAGCCCGGGCCCACCAAACAACAATGACGGCTGCAACCAAAAAATGGCTGGGCATTGTGATGGGTGCCTGTAGTCCCAGCTACTTGGGAGGTGGAGGCAGGAGACTCGCTTGAGCCCTGGAATTGGAGGTTGCTATGAGCTGTAATGCTACGGTACTCTCTCCAGGATGACAGCT
>CAUYRH010010344.1:0-35947 GCA_963574655.1 Perodicticus potto
GGCGTGGTGGCTCACGCCTGTAATCCCAGCGCTGTGGGAGGCCAAGGCGGGTGGATTTCCAGTGCTCACAGAGTTCGAGACCAGCATAAGCATGAGTGAGCAAGAGTAAAAGACCCCACCTCTACCACCAGGAAAGAACACCGCCGGGCATTGTGGCGGGTGCCTGTAATCCAGCCACTTAGGAGGCAGTGGTTACAAAGAAGGACAATGGAAAAAACAAAAAAACAAAAAAGAAACTAAGAAGAGTAAAAGCCAGCTGAAATTAAAAGCAAAAAAAAAAAAAAAAAAAACCACGAAACATTTAAGGTTCTGAAATCCCATAAAGATTATCGATAATTTAGAAGAAACCTACCAATTACTCATACTGAAGTTTCTAGCTTTATAAATTCTATAATCTTAGAGAAAATAACAATGCACTACCTCCCTATCTACAATATCCTTTGAACAGGATGTTTTTTCTCTAAGACAGGAATTGGCAAACTTTTTCTATTGGCAGATAAGGGCATTTCAACACCTTAAATCATAAACCCTTTTGTAAAAAGACACCATTTCTCACTGTCAATTATATACCACAGTCTAGAAAGAAAAACAAAAGGTAAACTTCAGAGCAGCGCCTGTGGCTCAGTGAGTAGGGCACCCGCCCCATATACCAAGGGTGGCGGGTTCAAACCCGGCGCTGGCCAAATTGCAATAAAAAAATAGTCTGTGGTCCTAGCTACTTGGGAGGCTGAGGCAAGAGAATTGCCTAGGCCCAAGAGCTGGAGGTTGCTGTGAGCTGTGAGGGCGACAAAATGAGACTCTGTCTCTAAAAAAAAAAAAAAAGGTAAAACTTCACCTTCAATCATTAACCAAGAAAACTGGTTAAATATGTATAACCAATTTGCACATAGATACACTTTAGAAAATTAGTATAGGAAGTTCCATTCTGTGACTTTATTCAAATGACAAAAATATGAAAAATATGAATTATTCAATGTTACAATAAACCTTATTTTATAGACTTTAAAATTACAAATAAGGGATATTATAAAATTATAAATAGGGATAGGTTTATGCCAGCATAAATATTAGTATATAAGGAATTGCTAACAATAGGTACCTGTGAAAAACACAACTGAGAAAGGAGGTTCTGGAGAGTGAGAAGGACTTTTACCATTTGCTTTACACCTTTGTGGGGTTTTTAACTTTGCCATTAAAAAAATTGCTTAAATATACATCATATATATGTTAAAGAAACATACCAGGAACTTAAAATAGAAAAGGGAGGGTTTCTCTAAAACAGGCTAGAAATTGAGGAACCCGCCAGGGTCAGACTGTACACATTTACTACCAAAGAGGTGAGCGTACCCCAGATCAGAGTCAGGGAAACTCCCAGAAGAGCCTTCAGCTGACCAGCAGCATCTTGAGACTTTAAATAATCCCCTGAGGGTAGAGTCCATAGCAACCCAATCCAGGTGCACTGAATCCCTGTTACCCCAGGAATGCAATCAGGTAATCAAGTGGTATTCTCCAGCTCTCGTTTGCAGAAAGGTCCAAGCCACTTAAAATAAGAGTGACTTTCTTGGCTTGGCACCCACAACACAGTGGTTATGGCACCAGCCATATACATCAAAGCTGGTGGGTTCAAACCTAGCCCAGACCTGCTAAACAACAATGACAACTGCAACAAAAAAACAGTCGGGCGTTGTGGCAGGCGCCTATAGTCCCAGCTACTTGGGAGGCTGAGGCAAGAGAATCACTTAAACCCAAGATTGTGAGCCATGACACAACACTCTACCAAGGGCGACACAGTGACACTCTATCTCAAAAAAAAAAAAAAAAAAAAGAGAGAGTGACTTTCTTGACTTCCCAGATCCACACTAGTAATATGAAATTAAATTACACCCTACAGACATCTTCTACCAGCACAGTTAAGTCTTGTTAAGTCTTCACGACCTTAACGGAACACATTTTTTAGGTTTTGGTCTATGGGAAATGTTGGTTAAAAATCAATGCCATTTTTTTGCTACACCAAAATTAATTACATCTACTCTACAAATATTTCCGCACCTCTCCTACATGTTTTTCCACTTCGTGATACAGGAGTCAACAATGCATATAATTCACAAGTGCAAGAATTTCACATTTTATAAAACCATAATCAAATTTTGTTTCATTTAAACAAAACTGTAAAGAATTCTAATGTCTACTGATTCCTTACTAAAATTACATCAACTGTTTTTAAATTCCATCACATATAAAGAAGGGAGCCAGTGAAGAAAACAAAGTGCAATCACTCCTCTTTGCAGCATACTATTATTAAAAAAAGAAGTGTTCAACACTTTGCCATATTTGAGGTAAAGTACTATCGGTCTCTGGAACATAAAGCACGCTAAGGAAAGCAAAGAAATCCTGAAAATTGGAAAACTCCAGTTCTGAACATTAGTCTCTCTTCTCACATCTAACGATGCTATTTTGGCAAATGGATTATGCCATTATTTATCCAGCAAACTCGACAGGGCAATTGTTCTTTTTTAGCTCCACCCGTCATATATGAGAGTATTTAGTGTCCTGCAAAAAAAAAAAAAAAGTATGCTCCATAAACAACAAATTGTAATGTCTACTCCAAAGCACTCGTTTAACAAATAAACTTTATTACTTTAGGTTTTTACATTTATACCCAGCCCGTCTTAGTGCCACAGGAGTGCCGTCAAGCTCTGCTCTTCCACAAAATCGCAACTGTATTTTAAAATATTTTTGGTGAAGTTCACGTTTAACACATTTCCAACCTCATTAACTACTCTTTAAAAAAAAAAATTGAGACTGGGGCGGCGCCTGTGGCTTAGTGAGTAGGGCGCCAGTCCCATATATCCAGGGTGGCGGGTTCAACCCCGGCCCCGGCCAAAAAAATAGCCGGTTGTTGTGACGGGCACCTGTACTCCCTGCTACCCTTAAGCCCAAGAGCTGGAGGTTGCTGTGAGCTGTGACGCCACAGCGCTCTACTGAGGGCGACAAAGTGAGGCTCTGTCTCTACAAAAAAACAACAAAAAACCTTGAGACTGTTTAATGAAACACAGTCTATCTGTACAGGAACTGATGTGCTCTGTTTAAACTGAAATAACGCAGGTCCCCCTTGCAACGTTAGGCTTGGGACTGCGTTTAGGGTCCTTCGGGGGACTGTAATGTCCTGAACTTGACTGGTGGGGTCCGAGGCACCGAACCGGGCGTCCTCCAGGGCCTGGGAAAGTTGCAGGGCTCCGCGAGCGCCCGCAGCAGCAGCAGGTAGTGCGCCAGCGGGAGCGCGGGCCGGGCCTCCGGGCGCCCCGAACCCTGTAATGCAACATCCTCTCTGCCACCCGGGCGGAACGCGCGCTCTCTAGTAATTCAACACCCTGCCTTTCCAACGGGAGGCCGGGGGAGAAGTTCGAATCGACGCCCTGCCTACACTGCCCAGCAAATTTCCGCTCACTCTCTATTTTCAAACCAGCCTCCGGGCCGCGCCAGCCCAAGTCCCGGGCCCAGTCCGGGCGGCCGAAACGCCCCGTCCCCGGGCCGTGGGGGAGCCGAGGCCCACGCCGAGGCGGGCTCTGCCGCGGGGCGACTGCGGCCCGGCCCGGCCCGGCACGTTCTGGCCCGTCCGGCAGCGCCGTGGAGACCCGGGCCGTGAACGGCGGTGGCGCCCGGGCCGGCGGGGCGCGAGCTCAGGCGCCGCAGGCCCCGGCGGCGGCGCCACCACCGGCCAGCGCGGGCCCCGCAACTTCTGGCCGCCCCCTCAGCGGAGTGGGGAAGGGAGGGCGCCGGCGGCTTACCGGGCAGCGAGCGGCTCCTGCCCGCCGGCGTGTGGCTGGGGCGCGGCGCGGAGGGAGAGGCGGAGGTGCGAGCGCAGGGCCGCGGGAGACGAGAGGCGCCGCCGCCACCGCAGACAGCTCCGCAATATGGCCGCCCAACGCCTCCTCGGGGAAAGGCGGGGCTGCCCCGCGCCCCCCGCCCCCCGCCGGCGGCCGGTCTCGCGCCGCGGCCTGAGCGCCAACGCCGCCGCCCCGCCGCCCCCGCCGCGGCCGCCGCGCCCCGCCCCGCCCGGCCCTCCCCGCGGCCTCGCGCTGCAGGCCCGGCGCTGGGCGGCGCCGGGGGTCGCGCTCCCGGCCGGGAAGCGCGAGGGGCCCCGAGGGGACGAGGGCGAGTCCTTCGCGAGGGGCCCGGCTGCGGCGGAGACTGCGGTGGAGGGAAGCGGAGCCGCCCAGCCCGAGCTCAGAGCGCGCCCTCCGCCTCCCCCACCAGTGAAACTTGAAAGTCCCGCTGGTGCCGGCGGACTCACTGCGGGCGTCTGCGTCGCCCCCAAACCAGGGATTCTCCCCGCGGGGAGTCGGGATCCAAATTGAACGCGATACTTGGCTGTTGGTTTTGAAAACCCTGGTGTAGCAGAGAGCAACGGGCCTACCCGAGAGAAGAACTTCTATTTGCAACAAAAGAACGTTTAAATTATGTTGGCAGATTTTAACCAACTAGAAAAACTTGCTTTTTTAAACTCCACCCAAACCTCAATGGGATGTGGCTCCAGATCAGGAGTGCGCATTTTAATCTAAGCAAGGATGTGGGATAATTTTTTATTACCAACGACATTCCTTGGCAGAAAAGTTGGAAATAGGGCCCCAAAGAGCAGCCGACTTTAAATTATTCTGGACTTAAGGAAAAGTAGGCATTCAACCAGGGTCTAACTCTAGCCGATTCACTTTAGAGACTGGGATTAGATAGAATCCCAGCTCGTGGATCAGTATTCTGTCGCCTACTCCACGCGGGCTGCCCTCAGTATTTTCTGCTGGGACTCTAAGAGCAATACTTGCTGTGTACAAACAGGAAGGGCACAAAATCGAGTAGCCTGGCTTGTCCTGTTTGCAATTTAGGTTGCCTATTGTGAACAAACTTTAGGTGCAAATAACAAAACTCATGAATGTACTTTTATGGAATGAATAATTCATATCCATCCTGCCTTAGCACTAATCTTCCCTGAGACAGTAGTTTTCCCAGGAACTATCTCCAGATCACTTTCACTAAGCTTCCTCTTAAGTGAGTTTCCACTATTGCCCTTTGAGACCTCTGTGAACAATTAAAAGTCCCGAGAGACTTAAGGGTTAACCTCAAAGGCAAATTCCTCAAGGATGGAAACCAGGTGTGTGCTTTGTAACCAACCCGGGTTTACATAGTTCTTAGTGACCACCAAAAGATCATTCCCTGAACTTCTCCCTAGAGTGCAAAAATTATCCTGGTAATTGTTCAACCTTCCACATCAGGTTGCATGAATAGTCAAAGTAGTATGTGTAAGTATTAGTGTAGTAAAGAGTACACAAATTAAAAGTTTATAACACAATTTTTGCAACTGAAAATGAAGGATGCACTGTTGTTGGTAATATGCGGGCACCGGTGTAGAATTCTTTTACATGACTCTTTAATGGTTAAAACAACCCTGTGCTTCGGATAAATACAATTAATGACTTTTTTTTTTTAACCAATGAATAAAGAGGGACTAAAAAGGATTAAGTCATTTGCCCAATGTAACAAGGCTAAGAAGAGGCAGAGCTATGACCAAACCCAAATATGTATTTGACCTCCAAAGCTTTGATTGTATCCTATTCTCTGCAAGGGCAAACAAACCAGAAACTGTAACATTTTAGTTAGGTATCATATTAGTAAATATTTAAGTAAAAATAACATTCAAGCCTGGTGAGATAAAAAGGGTAAGCTCAGACATTTTGAACATAAACTGAAATAACTTTTTTTAGAAAGCAATTTGGGACGTAATTGGTAAGGAAGGTAATTCAACCTTCAAGAATGTTCATAACTCTTAGAACCTATAATTCCACATCTGGAATTCTTTCTAGAAGAAATGATCTGAAATGAAGCAAGAGCTTTATTCATAAATGCTGTATCACAATATTATTCACAAGATACAGAAATAAGAAATATGAAAACTAAATATCTAAAACTGAGATATACCTACTCTGTAGCATTTTAAGTAACAATTTTATTTTTCAACGCCAGACAGTTAATGAGCTGGCATTGTAACAAAGTATGAAGGAGGCACATCTTACACGTGAGTGTGAAAATCCAGTTGTCACACTTATGACTACAGAAGGATCAAGGTAACATTTTATAGTATTAAATGGGGGGGGAAATATATAAAACTGCCCAGGTAGTGTTATCACAGCTATGTTTAAAGTAAAAAAAAAAAAAAAAAAAAGTGTGAAGTGTTAGAAAGATTGAAACCTATAGTCACCTCTGGGTGATGTTTCTAGGGGCATCATTTTTCTTTATTCTATTCATCATGCTTTTCTATGTTACTTTATAGTACTAAAAAAAAATTTATTTGAGTTTTACTACAATATGGATCAAGTACACAAGAGCAGCAAAGCTAAGGAAATTTTTCTCTTCTAAGAAAAATTATGGTGAACTGAGCTGACAGAATTTTATTGTCAGGGGTCAGATCTACTATTGCTTGCAAATGTAATCTGCACACACATAACACATACACTTGTTTTACTTTGTTCTTTACATCAAACATATGCACTTTTAAGTGAAATATTGGAGATTTAACTTAAAAATTCTCAGTTTTATTTCAACACCTCATATTTTAAGGGGAAAAATACACACTTTGCTAACACTATTTTTTTGGAATAAAATTTTTATAACAATCGGTAATCAAGGGCGGCGCCTGTGGCTCAATGAGTAGGGTTCCGACCCCATATACTGAGGGTGGCGGGTTCAAACCCGGCCCCTGCCGAATTGCAACAAAAAAATAGCCGTGAGTTGTGGCGGGCACCTGTAGTCCCAGCTACTCAGGAGGCTGAGGCAGGAGAATCACCTAAGCTCAGGAGTTGGAGGTTGCTGTGAGCTGTGCTGCCAAGGCACTCCACCGAGGGTGAAAAAGTGAGACTCTGTCTCAAAAAAAATAAAAAATAAAAATAATCAATAATCAAAAGATTTTTTTTTGTACACCACATAATATGTTTTAAAAAGACACACCCGAACCAATCTATTACTAACACTTTTATGCTATAATCTTACTCTACTTCACCACAATATATTGACTAGTTCTGAGTTCTGGTGTTCTGATGCCAGTTACAAAGCATTTGTCTCACTAGCACTTATAAAAGTACTTTTTTAAAATGAAGAAAATTCATTTTTGCAAGAAGGATTTCTAAATGAAAGTGTTTTTGATCTAAAACATTGAATTGCAGGCCTTTTGCTTGCATAAAGTTTGAATAAGTCTTGGATCCTGCCGTATGAGGAAAGGAAAACAAACAAAGCTGTACACTATGAGCTGTAATAAAGATAGACAAGTGGTATCAAGGAGCACAGAGGAGAGGGCAATTAACTCTGCTTATGGAAGTGAGCACCACGTGGAGGAGGGGAGAACGAAGGAGCGGGGAGAAGTTACATAAGAGGATCAGCAGAGGAGAAGCGACCAGCTTTAGAGACTGTCAAGCTAGGATTGATGTTTGGATATAAGAATCTTTATAACCAAAAGTTTCAAGATAAGTTGAGACACGCTGAGAAGTGCATAACTTCTCCTTCATCCTTGAGGAAATAGAAATCCACCCATAAAGAGGTACGGATCTAACTTACATTTTAGGAAGGGAACTTGGCAGCCACATGGATTGCCTGACTCAGTGACAGCGAGAGTAGATGGGAAGACGGCCAGGGACAGTTCAGATACACAGTTTTACTATAAAGGCCCATGCAAGAGAGAATGAGTGTCTGAACTTAGGAGGTTGTGAAGATGAAAGAGAGGAAATAGATCTGTTAAAAGATTTGGAGGTAGACTTTGAAGAATATGAGAAAAGCAGATGTGAAAATGATTTCACAGTGGGTACCATTAGGGTAAATGGAGATTATAAGAGAAGTAGGACTGAGAGATCAAGATAATTAGGCAAGATGGGATCATGCTGATTTTTTTTTTTTTTTTTTTGAGACAGAATTTTAACATGTCACCTCGGTAACAAAGTGAGACTCTGTCCAAAAAAAAAAAAGAGTATTCACTACTTTTTTAAAGCTGTAACAGTGCAAAATCACACTACTTTTTTTTTTTTTTCTGAGATAGAGTCTTACTATTCCACCCTCTGTAGAGTGCTGTAGCATCATAGCTAACAGCAGCCTCAAACTCTTGGACTTAAGAGATTCTCTTGCCTCAACCTCCCCAGTAGCTGGGTCTACTGCCTGCCACAGTGCCCAGCAATTTTTTGTTGCAGTTGCCATTGTTGTTTAGCTGGCCCAGTCTGGGCTCTAACCCACTGGCCTGGGTGTAGGTGGCCAATGCTGTAACCATGCTTTTTCAAAGCTATACACAGAAAGAAATGCAAGAGAATTTTCTATTATAAAACGTGATATTTTATACTATTCACATTATCTTGCATATTTAATTTAATACATATTCACAATGTGTTCACCAATATCATAGCCCTCAGCTGAAAAAATAGACAAAGCAAATAAAACTATCTTATCTTTTACTTTGTATGCCTAGCAAACCATACAAGTGTAATTGCTGATATAAGTTATAAAATTTCAGTGCAGTCAATAGAGGTCTGATGGCTAATGTACCTAAACTGAGAGTCAGGAAACCACAGGTCGGTTCCTGTCTTTTTTCATTTCATATCTAAAATCAAATTACATAAGTACATAATTCATAATGTGTTTGCAGATATGAGCATATTAGTCTCCCACAAAGATAAGGTAAAAGTTATTACTTAATCCTCTCTGCTTATACAACAAAGCCAAAGTAGTTTATGATTAATGCAATAAAATTCCGGAGTAGAGTAGAAAGAGTCTAAACAAGGAGAATGTATGACCTTGGCATTACTCCCAATTCCAACTAAGTTACTAGGTGACCTTAAAAGATGTAGTATTTTATAACTATTTTATAACTTACAAACAGTGTTAAAAGAGAGAGAACATTATACCTATTGTACTTTTCCCAGATGTTGTCTTAAGACATCATAGATTTTTTAGGACTAGAAAAGGATCTCAAAGACCATTGAATCCTCGAATCCCATCTCCAATATTATTGCCAAACAGCCACCAGTGTGTTTCTGACACGAACTGTGTTAGAACTCTAGGAAAAACTTTTTTGTGTGTGGACTATTAGTTTTCTCATCTATTAAATGAGGGAGCTAGACTATACCATCTGTATATTCTTCATCTCTGACTCTGATTCACTTCAAAAATATTTGATTCTTTGCTCAGCACCTGTGGCTCAAGTGGCTAAGGCGCCAGCCACGTACAGAGCTGGAGGGTTCTAATCCAGCCCGGGCCCGCCAAACAACAATGATGGCTGCAACCAAAAAATGGCCGGGCGCTGTGTGGGCACCTGTAGTTCCAGCTACTTGGGAGGTGGAGGCAGGAGACTCGTTTGAGCCCAGGAATTGGAGGTTGCTGTGAGCTGTGATGCCATGGCACTCTATCCAGGGTGACAGCTTGAGGCTCTGTCTCCAAAAAAAAAAAAAAAAAAAAATTTGATTCTCAAGCATCATAATGTATAAGTTACAGAGTTCATTATGTATTTTACAATAATGTGGAAAGAATGTAAAGAGAATCACTTATATACTATTTCATAATTGTAGACCGCAAAATTCCACTAGTTTATGACTCAGTAAGCTTTGTGCATTGTTAGAATCTTCTTGCCTTCTTAGAGAGAGAGAGAGAAATGAATGAATAAATATTCATGCTGAATGTTGGCACTGTACAGTCTAGGCAGCTGTTTTCTAAAAGTTTATAATACTTTAGTTTCATTTGAAATTTAGTTAAAGCTATACAACAGTATTATTTACTACCAAGGAAAGTTTCCCAGAAGTATCAGTTCTATGAGATTTAAACTTTACTGTGGTGGTTTTTAAACTACATCAAAAAACATTTGATACTCCTCCCTTCAAGACATGGAGTCTAATTCCCCGTCTTCCTGAAGGTAGCCTAGGTTAGGTGACTTAGAACAAAATGTAATTGACCATATGTGCTATGGTCTGGATATGTACCCTCAAAATTCACATGTTGAAACTATCACCAGCGTGATAGCATTAAGAGGTAAGAGCTTTAGGAGGTGATCAGGCTTAATGCCTTTTAAAAGAGGCTTCAGACAGTGTCCAACCCTTTTACCCCTTCCACCATTCGACCATGTGAGGACTCATAGCAACAGGGTGCCATGTTTGAAGCAGAGACAGCCAGCCCTCCCCAGACATCAAATCTACCAGCACCTTGATCTTGGAATTCCCAGCTTCCAGAACTGTGAGAAATAAGTTTCTATTATTTGTAAATTCTCCAGTCTGAGCTATTTTTGTTATAACAACAGGAACAGACTAAGATAGTATACACCTTGTAAGACTCGATCATAAAAGGCACTGGAGTTTCCTCTTTGTTAGCTTTTTCTGGAATCACTTGTTCTGGGGCAAGCCAGATGCCATGTTATGATGACATTTAAGCATCCTATAAATGCACACATAGTGAGAAATGGAGGCCTCCTTGCCATCAGTAAGGACCTGAAGCCTCTTCAAACAGCTGCATGAGGCTCAGAGCCCATAGCTCAGTGGTTAGGGTGCCAGCCACATACTCTGGGGCTGGCGGGTTTGAACCCAGGCCTGCTAAACAACAATGACAACTACAACAAAAAAGCCCAAATAGCCAGGCATTGGGGTGGGCGCCTGTAGTCCCAGCTACTTGGGAGGCTGAGGCAAAAGAATTGCTTAAGTCCAAGAGTTTGAGCTTGCTGTGAATTGTGATGCCAAGGCACTCTACAAGGGGGACATAGTAAGATTCTGCCACAAAAAAAAAAAAAAAAAAAAAGCGCATGAGTTAGCCATTGCGGAAGCAGGTGGATCTTCCATCCCCAGTCAAGCCTTCAGGTAACTACAACCCCTACTGATATCCTGAATGCCTTCCCTAGGAAACCCTGAGCTGTAACCACCCACCAAGCTGCACCTAAGTTCCTAACCCATAAAAATTGTGTGATAATAAATCTTGTTTTAAATCACTATGGTTTGGGGGTAGTTTTTAACATAGCGATAGATAACTAATGCAATACCTATAAGCAATTCCCACTCAAGTTAGGTCACCCCTTATTTTAAAGAATATATATAATACACTCATACAATTTAGACCTGCACAGAACTTCAAGGAAAAGTTTGACTTGTATTTTGCAGAAACAAAACTTAAGACCTCCAGGGTTTGTCTCACTCAAACCTGGCCTTCTTCCATTGTTCTCCATCTTAGCTAGAGATATAGGACCTGTCTTTAATCCTCACCTTCACCAATCCCATACCTAATCTATTACCTTCTCCTGTCAAACATACATCCTCTTTTACCTTTCTATCTACCCTTTTTATATCTGTATTACCTTCAACCAAGCCACACAACTGTTATTTCTTCTGGACTTCCTAATTGTTCTTCTTAGGTCAACTTATGCCCCTACAATTAGTCCTTAGTACTAAACATCCAGAGTTAATTCATTAAAATACAATTATGATTATGTCACATCTCCTTCCCATCCCCTTCCCTCTCTAAAGCTGTTTGTCTAATTCTTATTGCTGGTCACTGGTTGCACTTGTTCTCCAACCTCAAGTTATTCTCGCCTTCCATAATTTCTAGAATATGATGTTGCCACATCCAGGCTGCAAGGACTTTACATATGTAGTTCCTGCAGCCCCATTCACCTGGTGACGCCTAATCATCCTTCAGATCTGAATCGTAAGTCTGTACTAACCTCCCTGGTACAATCAACAAGTAACTTTTCTATGTAGTATTAAACAGAAGTCACACTGTTAATGCTTGGGTTTCTAAAAATTGATGTCTGTCCCCTATTAGAATACAGGTCTATAAATGCAGGAATGATGTACATTCCTTCTTATTTTTGTGCTCTAGCCCTTAGCACCATGTACAGGGTACTACAGAGTATTCAATAAATATTTGCTAAATGGATGGATGAATGAATGAAACTACCCAAGAAGTTAATGTGGGACCAAAATCTAAGTTTCCTGACTCCAACTTCAATTTTATTTACCACCTACTTGCTGCTCTCAATTTAGTGTACTCAACTCTGTGTATCAATATAGTGCATTTATTAAATGCAAAAAAAATCATTGATATTCCTCGACGATTGTATTGGACAGTGCTAATGGGATACAATACCTAAGTATAGTTACTGTATTCAAAAAGCAAAATTGTCCTGTGGTCTTATTTACTTTGTGGTGCCACCACTTATTTCTTGCAATATCACCATTTCTTAAAATCATCCAGGAGTAGCCTACTCTTTCAGAACAGATTGCTTTATGCAATTTGAGTTGTAATAAGTTAGTAACTGAATGTATGATGCCATTTATTTATTTATTTATTTATTTATTTATTTATTTATTCTGACACTAGGTCTTGCTCTGTCACTCAGGCTAGAGTACAGTGGCAAGGTCATAACTCATTGCAACCTTGAACTCCTATGGTCAACTGATGCTCCTGCCTCAGCCTCCTGAGTAGCTATGACTACAGGTGCATGCCACCATGCTGGCTAATTTTTTTAAAATGGGGTTTTGCTTTATTGCCCAGGCTAATTTCAAACTCCTGGGCTCCAGCAATCCTTCTTCCCAAAAGATTGGGATTGTAGGCGTAAGTCAGTGCACTTGGCCTGAATGATTGTTTATGAAAGAAGTTAATATATAAATGTATTGATTACAGTTAAAGTTGGAAGAACTGTCTGAATCAGAGTTGGCTATTGTTGATAAATATTTACAAGCTATTGGTAAAGAAAGATGGCAAACTCTAGGTCCTCTGGAAATCTACTTGAGTCCTTGATCTAGTTCAATTGTTAGTCTCTGGAATCTTCTTCAAGCCTCCAGACTATGCCTCTGTTCCCTTGCTTCAGACTCCCTCTTTGGACTATGTAGTAACCTGATTCCAAAAGAAGGTGAATGAGGCGGTGCTGAAGCATTGAGACAGTGGCCAACCAATGTTCTGCATCCTTTTCATGCCCTGCTCTCAGTTGTATTGTAGATGTGATGGCTTCTAGGGCCCATGTACAGGATGTTATAGCAAGTTCTTCAGGGGTCAACTAGAAGAATGACATTTCTAACTAGCAAAGGGCCTTTTGGTCCAAAGGAAAGGTATAAATTACTTTGCAACTTGAGAAGTTTTTCCTCCTATGGAAATTATTTTGAAGTGTGGGTCAGTTCTGAGGATGGCCTGAAGAAGTTTATTAAAACATTTGTAGGCCAGGCACGGTAGCTCGCCTGTAATCCTAGCACTCTGGGAAGCTAAGGTGAGTGGATTGCTTGAGGTCAGGAGTTTGAGATGAGCCTGAGCAAAAACGAGACCCATCTCTACTAAAAATAGAAATACTGGCTGGGCATAGTGGTACACACCGATAGTACCAGCTACTTAGGAGGCTGAGGCAAGAGGATTGCTCAACCCCAAGAGTTCGAGGTTGTTGTGAGCTATGATGGCGCCACTGCACTCTACCCAGGGCAACAGAGGGAAACTCTGTCTCAAAGAAAAAGATAAATAGATAAATTACTTGTATGATGTAGCTGGACCAATGTACTGTGTAACCAACTGAGATTTGTAATCCTGTTTCAATGAGAATATATATGGGGGTTTCAACCTGAGATGACAAAATATATTCCTTTTTTCATTTGTTAAAATTCATCCATTCACTTATTTACTCTTAATTTAATTGGCTGTAGGCTCTATGCTAGGTGCTGGGAATACGAGATTAGCAGGACGACGTCTTCCCCAAGAAACTCAGTCCTCTGAGAGGGCAATGTCACAAGTCGAAAATTACAAAAAATGCCAAGTTCTCTAGCTGAGTCCTCTTCCCTGAGCTGTGAGCTCACACATTCATCTCTTCTCGGCATCCTCATTTGCTGCCCAGGAATATCCCAAACTCAGCATGCCGGGGACTGAACTACTCATCCCCCTCCAAGGCTACTCACCCCTCCCCCATCTTCTCCTCCTCCTCCTCTTCCATTATTTCTCCTCCTTCTCCTTTCCTTGTAAATATTCCATCTCAATTTGTGAAATTGTCTTCTAAGCATTCTAAGCAATCCTGCATCCTAGAAACATGAGAATAATCCTGAACTTGTTCAGGCCCCACCTTCCATCAGTAACCAAGTCTTGCTCGTCTAATCTATTGAAGAGTCTTCTGAAACACCCCTCCTCCAATTCCACTACCTACCACTGTCCTAATCCAGGATTCTAGGTAGAGTCCTAACGAGAATCCCGGATCAGTATTAAGGCCTTCTCCAACCCATCCTTCATAGGATGCTGTTTCTTTAGGTTTTTGGGAAGTCTAACTAGAGAGCTTGGCACAAAGTCTGACCCAACGTAAATACTCTTGTGAGTAATAGCAGCTATTAATGTGAACAAGAAGCACTGACAGGCCAAACTATTGAACAGGGAGCATTTTATTAATTTTGCTAAACTAGTCTGGAATATCGATATTCCGTTAACTCAAGGGCGATTAGGTCACAGGACACTTGGCTTACCTAATCTAAATTTATAAGAAATTATTTAAAATAATGATAAAAAGTATTGGCTGTTAGATGCAGACAGACTTGGATTCTAAATACAGTGCTGCCATCTAAAATGCTACTTGAGGTTATTTTTCTTCTTTTTCCCTTACTTTTTTCATATAGAATGCCAATTTTCTACTTGAATACTTAGGGATTACACTCAGTAGAAAGCGACAGAAAACCAAAAACACTAGTGACTTTAAAAAAATAGAAATTTGGGGGCCAGGCACAGTGGCTCATGCCTGTAATCCCAGCACTTGGGAGGCTAAGGTGAGTGGATTACCTGAGCTCACAGGTTTAAGACCAGGCTGAGCCAGAGTGAGACGTTGTCTCTAAAAATAGCTGGGCGTTGTGGTGGGCACCTGTAGTCCCAGCTACTTGGGAGGCTGAGGCAAGAGAATCGCTTAAGACCAAGAGTTTGAGATTGTTGTGAGCTGTGATGCCAAGGCACTCTACCGAGGGTGACAAAGTGAGACACTGTTTCAGAAATAAAAAAGATAGAAATTTATTTCTCCCTCACAGTGTTATTCAGTTGCATAGTCTAGAGCTGGTATGGTGTCTGCCAGTCATCAGCAGCCGTGGCCCTGCCGTCTTTGTGCTGTACCATCCTCGACATGTAGCTTCTGCCTCCTGGTCAAAGACGACTGCCCTAACTCCAGCCATCGTGTTCACATTAAAGCCAAGAGGAAGGAGTAAAGAGAAGGGTATTCCCATTCCTTCAAGGACACTTCCCAGACTGTTTCTCTCTATATATTATTACAGACATTATATAACTATAAATCACACATCATTACGTATTATCATATTACATAATACAGTAGAACTTTCCTAGTCAACCATCTCCCTACATTGACCACCTCCTTAAGTTGACCTAACTTTCATAGACCAAACATGCACCACATGTACATATCAGTATAGTTGGCCTATTTCCTTATGTTGACCAGTTTGTTACAGTCCCTTGGATGGTCACTTATGGTTCTACTGTATATAATTTAATAATACATATAATATGTCATATAGCAATAGATATTTCATATATGTTCTTCATTGGTCAGAGCTTAGCCATATAGCCAAGTCTCGCTAGAGGCAAGGTTGGAATTATAGTCTTTACTTTGGTTAGTCATGTACTTAGCTAAAAATGGAAAGTACTATTTTATGTAGAGGAAGTGGAGAACGGATATGATAAATGTTTTAACCTGGATTCCACAGACCTGAGGCAAAAGTTTACAGTGCTGGTATGTATCAGGAAGCATATATCTCACATCATCGCATAGTATGGGGATGAGAAGCCGGAGTGAGCAGAGATGTGGTGAGGCGGGGAGGGAGGGAGATTACACGGTCTTACTGAGCTGCCTATCACTTGGTATAAAACGCAAGTGACCGATTTTATAGGACAGTCTCCAGACAGAAGTGTGAGTGACCGTATCTCAGAACGGTCTTTCCAGGTGAGAAAACAGGAGAAATGCAAGCCCTGGTCCTATCTCCTCTGGCAGCAGAGGCTCTCCCAGCAGGTATTAACGCCCCTGGTGTTCCAGCTGTGCGTTTGAGACACCGAGCAGCTCAGGGCACCTCATGCTCTTCTGGCCTCAACAGGGAACTCCAGAGAGGGAACCAGCAGGCTTGTGACGTGGGCGTGGGGCAGTCACCATCACATGGCATCTGCATGAAGTCACGGTGCAGGAATAGCTGGTCACTGCAACAGCAGCTGGGCCAACGCCAGAGGCCAAAGCCCACATACTGGTAAGGCTGCAAGATCTGAAGTGTCACCGAAAAGATATCTGATGCAATGAACATGGAGAAGTCTCCACCACAATATTCTGAATTTGGGTTAACCTCTCACTGACAAAGCCGGTGAGCTCCGGGGTACGTATGCCCAATACTGAGATAAATGCACAAAGGAAAAAATAACAGCAATAAAACTTAGCAACCGCTTGCTGTAGGCCTGGCAGGCTTCTAAAAGCTTTCCAGGTGTTATTTCTTTTCAGTCTCAGGGCAAACCCAGGTGCAAGGTTTTGTTTTTATTTCTTCCCTTCCCCTTTTCCTTTCCTTTCTTTCTTAATTTAAATTTTACAGACAAGGAAATGAAAGGAAATGTTAATATTGCTGGTAATCAGCCAGGCCAGGATTCACACTCAAATAATTCTCTAGGGAAGCTTGTATGCTGCTTTGTTACAAGGCCCTAAAAATGAGAAAGTTGCAACTCAGGGTGGGAATATAAGAAGATATTTTGAGGAAAGGGAACTTCATGATCTTAAAGAACATATTGGTGTCTTATGAAAAAAAAAAAAAACTAATGATTTTTTTTCTTTTCCACTGCAGAGTACACCCATCTATTCCTACGCAGAAAATAGTAGTGACTTCAGGAGCACACTTCTCCCACTAGTGCCAACTCCTGAAAACACGTCTGCTTCCCAAGCTGGTCTCTTTTTTTCATCCTTTTCTCCCATAGAACCCAAGTCTTACACTAGTTTTCTTCTAGTACTGCCCCTCATTCCTTGCCTGAGTTTCCTTCCCTCTTTGACTCTAAAAGTAATGACACTGTTTTCTCCTTTCTTTCCTTGTCCCTACACCAGAAAATACCCTGTTTGAGTGTTTCTGTGGAATTTTATAGCTCACAAAAGGAAGAAGAGCTCATGGGGTGTTAACATCCTAGAGAAATTTAAAGCCTGCTAGTAGGGCGGCACCTGTGGCTCAGTAAGTAGGGCCCTAGCCCCAGTGAGGGTGGCAGGTTCGAACCCCAGCCCCAGCCAAACTGCAACAACAACAACAACAACAACAACAACAACAAAAATAGCCAAGTGTTGGGTGGGTGCCTTTAGTCCCAGCTACTCGGGAGGCTGAGGCAAGAGAATTGCCTAAGCCCAAGAGCTGGAGGTTGCTGTGAGTTGTGATGCCACGGCACTCTACCAAGGGCAACAAAATAAGACTCCGTCTATAAAAAAAAAAAAAAAAAAAGCCTGCTAGTTATACTACTCACTCATTTTTTTTCTTGGAATATCCGTGTCACTAGGTCAGCCTTTCTGAGTTTCTCTCTTTTCTCTGGCCCATCATTTTGTTAAACATTGGATCCAGGCAACCCAAATCCTGATCTTTGATTTACTCTCAGGGTTGGAGGCCTGGAGGCCTCCTTCTTCTGATAAGGAAGACATTCTTCTCCTACCCAATCTCCTCTCAAAGTCTCTGTGGTGAAGAACAGAAATACTGAGGGGAGGAAGTAGGTTGTATGGACTCAGAGGGTGTGACCCTTTTCCTCACCTATAATGAGGTTTACCATCAACACTCCTATAACAAAAGACAGGTTAATGAGAGAAAAGCATAACGAATTCAGTTAACCAAAGTTTTATGTGATATAGGAATCTTCAGAAATGAAGACTCAAAGACCCAGGGAAGTGTATGCTTCCTTTTTATGCTTAGATTTGATGAAGAATGGACAGCCCTATAGAAATGGGATTGGACCAAAAGGATGTGACCTGATAGTAACAGACTGATTTTCTTGGTCTAGTATCAGACAAGGTAGGCTAGAGAATTGCTTTGTAGCCAGCTCTTACATAGAAAGACAGGGAAAGCTTAGAGTAACATTTTTGGGCTGTATGGCTGAGTTTGATGGACAAGGGTTCCAGCTCCTATGACCAGGCTTAGGGAAAGGGAATTTTACTTTCTATGACTTTCCTTGGGGGAGAAAGAGTGGTGAGAAAAACAAAGGTCAAAAGGAGACTTTGCTTCTAAGGCTGCTTCTGAGGCCTTCCAATCTCCTTTAGTTTAAAATAGTCACCATGCCAAGTGCCATATTGTAGGGTATCATTTTCTAAGTCCCAATAGTTAACAAAGCATCAAGTGTGATTTATTTAAATTTCAAAGGAAACTCAGACCACCTGTTGTAGTTATTTCTTTTTTCACACAGAGAATCACGTAAGTTATTCTGAAAGTAACATCCAAATTCAAAGTGTCTCTCCTTTGTTGGAGTTATTTTAATCTTCGTTTTTTCTGGATTTTAAGATAACCATTTGTGCACTTAGAAAACTTGCTAAGTACTTGCCAAACACCAACCACCATCAAAGGCACTGGGGTAAGACACTTGTACTTATCATTCAATATACTCTCCATTATTATATTTCATAACATAATGTAGGATCTAATGAATACCTACATTATTTCTCTCAGAGCAGGTTCCTATAGACCTCGTCTAAAGTGTATTTATTCACTCTATGACTTCAAATAGTGTAACTTTTTCTTTTCTTTTTTTTTCTTTTTAACCATTTGTTCTCTCAAAATAGCCCACTGAAAGCCAGTCTGACATGAGGCCTGTGGACCTTGAATTCTCTTGAGATACAAGGGACCTCTGTCCTCACAGATTGAAACTATATCCCTCACTGGCACTAGACCAGGTTGGACACATCAATCATTAGGATAGAGGTTAGAATCATCAAATAATGACACAGAAGACTCAGCATTCTGTAGAAAACACAAAAATGAAAATGTACTTGACCTATGTCTTGGTTTTGTCTAGGGTATAACATAGTTGCAAAACAGGAAACCCACCTAGATTATAGACCCTAAAGTGACTCTTCCCAGTTTTAAGTATTTATAATCTATAAACTTATACTTGATATTTGTAGCCAGGTAACAATTCCTGCTAAAAATATGTAATAAAATATTAAGCTAAAAAGAAAAATGAATTGATAATTTCACAAACTACGCTTTAAAATCTTACAAAATTTTTACTTGTTTTATGTATCAGAATCAAAAATCATTTATGGCACAGAATTTCTATAGTATCAAAAGAAAAATAGGGTGGTGCCTGTGGCTCAGTGAGTAGGGCACTGGCCCCATATACCGAGGGTGGTGGGTTCAAACTTGGCCCCAGCCAAACTGCAACAAAAAAATAGCCAGGCATTGTGGTAGGCACCTGTAGTCCCAGCTACTCTGGAGGCTGAGGCAAGAGAATCGCCTAAGCCCAAGAGCTGGAGGTTGCTGTGAGCTGTGAAGGCACAGCGCTCTACTGATGGTGACAAAATGAGACCCCGTCTCTAAATTAAAAAAAGAAAAAAAAGAGAAAGAAGATTAATAACATGCTTGTTAGAGTAATAAATATGTGACTTGAAGATTAATGCAATGTTAATGAACATGACACTATTCATCTCACGAAAGTAATGTTTTGGTTTTTAATTTTTTTATAAAGCTGACTCATATTTTAAAATAGGATGTCATATCAAAATAATAATTTCCTTCAAGCAATTTCCTTGTTTCTTTAAACAGAGAGGAAAAAAATATTCTCCATAACATCCAATACAATGAAGAACATAGTGAGTTAGGCTCTCTTATATTCTTTTATGTACTTCCAGTAGGAGTGTAGGTTGGTATAACACTCATAAAAAATAATTTGCCATTATGTGTTGAGAGTCTTTTATTTAGAACTGTGTTTATTTATACTCTTTGATCATCTATATCTATTTCTAAGAATCTATAGGAAAAAATAAGGACATGGTTTAACACATATACAAAGATGTTCAACACAGCATCTTATGTAATAGTGCAAATTTGAGAATCTGAATGTCCCTGAACAAAAATTGTTTAAAAAAGTGTTATACAGTATATACCATAATGTAATAATGTACATAATGAGCAATTAAATTTTTATTAAAGAAAAATTGCATTTTTAAAAATTATGTAATTACATGTAAAAATGCTCATAATGTTAAATTAAAATCAAGATATAAAATATTACATACAATATAATACCAACTTTAACAAGTTATTATGTTTATGTGTCCTTTAAAAATTCTAAAAACAAAAATAGCTGTTATTTCTCAGTGGTAAGGAATGTATTTAATATTTTTCTCTATTTTTGGCGGCGCCTGTGGCTCAGTGAGTAGGACGCCGGCCCCATATGCCTGAGGTGGCAAGTTCAAACCCAGCCCTTACCAAAAAAAAAACAAAAAAAACCCAAAAGAATATTTTTCTCTATTTTTTACATTTTCCAAAATATTTTTTAATGATAACAATATTACAAAATTACATACGGGCATTTTAAGTGTAACTTGAACTTAACTATTTAAGTATAATTAAACCCTTGTAGTACAGAATTTTTAGATGTTGAGTATATGCAAACTCGGATTGCTAATTTCACGTAATTCATGAGAAAAGGTGTACAGGAAAAGAGCAATGTTTAACATAGTATTATTTTTCTTTTGCTTTATTGAGCTGTAATTGTCATGCAGTATATTGTATATGTGTAAAGTATAACGTCTGGTGAGTTTTGACATGTCCATACTCTCATGAAATCATCACCACCATTCAGGTTATGAATACATCCACTATCCCCTAAAGTTTATTTGTTCCTTTTATAACTCATTCTTCCACTCCCCAACCAGGATTCAGCCACTAATCTGATTTTTGCTGCTACAGATAAGTTTGAATTCCTCATAATTTAAATAATGGAATCATGCATCATGTACCATCTTTTTGTCCTGCTTCTTTCACCTCAACATAGTTATTTTAAGATTCTTTCATGTTATTACATGTCATTTGTTCTTTTTTTTGTTCTATTTCTTAAAATAGATAGGATTTAAGTATTTATTATATTGCATAGTATTTCTTATATTGATGGATCACAATGTATTTATTTATTCGATAGTTGGTAGACATTGAATTGTTTCCAGTCTGGGGGGATTACAGATGAAGCTGCCATGAACGTTCATGTCTAGATCTTTGTCTGGAATGTTGCTTTCATTTCTCTTGAGTAAATTTCCGGGAATGGAATGGTTGTGTGAGGTGGTAGGTATCACTTATTAAGAAACTGCCTAACAGGTTTACAAAGTGATCACACCACTTTATATTTTAGCCAAGAATATATAAACATTTGCTTTGCGTCCTCATCAGCGTTGGGTATTGTTGGTATTTTTAATTTTAACCATTCTAGTGTGTGTGTAGTGATAACTCATTGTAATTACAATTTGTGTTTCTCTAATGGCTAGTGATGAGCTTTCCGTGTGCTCATCTGTTACCTATATATCTCCCAGTGTCTGTTCAATTTTCTGCCTGTTTTTTGTAAAATTTGCCTTTTTACTGAGTTAGATTATATTTTTGTTTTTGAAAGTCTTTTTTCTCTTAGCTTTAGCTTGCTGTTTTATTTTCATAGTTGTGTCTTTTAAAGAACAAAAGGTTTCTTTTTTAATTAATTAATTATTTATTTTAGAGATGTGGTCTCACTATGTTGCCCAGACTGGAAAGCAGTGGCTATTCAAAGGCGCTATCCCACTACTGATCAGCAGGGCAGCTTTGACCTGCTCCGTTTCCGACCTGGGCTGGTTCACCCTCCTTAGGCAACCTGGTGGCCCCCAGCTCCCAGGAGGTCACCATATTGATGCCAAACTTAGTCCGAACACCCTACCGGCATAGCGCACTACAGCAAAGAGCAAAAGTTTTTTCTTTTGAAGTCAAATTTATTCAGTTTATTCTTTTTTACTTTGCTTTTTGTGAAGAGAACTAAAGAGCATTAATATTTCCTCTTTGTTTCCTTCAAGATCTATCACAGTCTTAATGTTTGCGTTTAGGTCTATAATGCAACACAAGTTAATTTTGTGTACAACATGAAGTAGACGTTGAGGTTCATTTTTGGGGGGAGCATGGCTCTCCAATTTTTCTAGCACTATCCATTGAAATATACTTTTCCTCACAGATTTGCCTCAGCACTTTTGTGAAAAACCAATTGACTGCACTTTCTTCCCTTCTGTTGATCTAAATGTCTAATTTATGTTAGTTCTTCACAATTTTTTTACTGTAGATTTATAGCAAATATGAATCACGTTAATATATGTCTATCAACTGCTCTTTGTTTTCAAAATTGTTTTGACAATTCCATGTACGTTTTTCATGTGAATTTAGAATCAGCTTTTCAATTACCACAAGGGAAAAAATGCTCAGATTATGGTTTTTTACTGAATTTATAGATGAATTTGGTAAGAACTGACATTTTAACAATACTGAGTCTTCTGGTTCCTGAATACACTGCATGTCTCCATAAATGTACGTCTTCCCTAAATTTTCCCAGCAATGTTCTATAATTTTCATCATACAAGTTTAACGTGTTTAGTCAAATATGTCCCTAAATATTTTGTATTTTTATGCTATTGTAAATGGTATTGTTTTTTTTAATTTCAAGTTCAGATTGTTCATCATGGTTTTTGGAAGTATAACTGATTTTTATACATTGACCTAAATCCTGAAATATTGCTAAATTCAATTATTCTAGTAGCTTTTTCTAAAATTCTATAGAATATTTTATAAGTGATCATGTTGTCTGCAAATAAAGGCAGTTCTGCGTCTTCCTTGCTAGTCGCTGTGCTTGCTTTATTGCACAGTCTGAGACATCCAGTGCACTCCCCAGTGGAGCAGTAAGAGCAGACATCCTGGCTTGGCCCCTGTGGCTCAACGGGCTAAGGCGCCAGCCACGTACACCTGAGCTGGCGGGTTCAAATCCAGCCTGGGCCCTCCAAACAACAATGACCGCTGCCAACCAAAAATTGGCCAGGCGTTGTGGTGGGCACCTGTGGTCCCAGCTACTTGGGAGGCGGAGACAGGAAACTCGCTTGAGCCCAGGAATTGGAGGTTGCTGTGAGCTGTGATGCCACAGCACTCTATCCAGGGTGACAGCTTGAGGCTCGGTCTCAAAAAAAAAAAAAAAAAAAAAAAAAAAGAGCAGACATCCTCACCTCATTCTCGGGGTTTCAGGAAAAGCAGCCTTTACCATTAAACAGAGTGTTAAGTGTGGTTTCTTCATAGGTGCCTGTTTTAATACATTTTGTGCTGCTGTAAAAAATGCCTAAGACTGGGCATTATATAAAAACCAGAAGGATATTATCTTACAGTTCTGGTTGCTGGGACAGTCAAGACGAGACAAGGGCTCTGGCACGTGAGAAGGCTGTTCTCCGTCTTCCAAGAGGGAGCAGTGAAGGCTGCATCCCCTGAAGGAAAGAGCACTGTGTCTTCACACGGTGCAAGGCAGAGGGTGAAAAAGAGTCAACTCTCATCAAGTCCTTTTACGAGGGCATCTAACACCATTCATGAAGGGTCAAGTCTTCATAACTCAAACATCTCCCAAAGGCCACAACTCCCAATCTTATTGTGTTGGGGATTGAGCTTTTTTTTTTTTTTTTTTTGCAGTTTTTGGCTGGTGCTGGGTTTGAACCCGCCACTTCCGGCAGATGGGGCCTGCGCCCTGCCCTGTTGAGCCACAGGTGCCGCCCCCGGGGATTAAGCTTTAATATGAATTTTGGAGGGGTCAAAATCATTCACACCATAGCAATGCTCTTTAAATTAAGGAAGTTTCCTACTGTTTGTATTTTGCTGAGAGTTTTTGTTAGTGGATACTGGATTTTTGAACATTTGGGGTACTAGTTGAAGTTTGAACAATTACTTTAATATAACTTTAAAGCTTATAGAAAATACATACCAGAGTGAGTCATGTTTTTATTTTTCTTGGCAATTTATTAAAGGGTTTATAATCCTTCCAATTAACAAAAATTAAGAATGTCATTATAATATTAAAACAACAAATGTTTGGTATCTTTATGACAGCTTCAATAATAAATGGAACCTTAAAGGATTTGACTATTTTCACAAACAGCAATTTAGATTTTAGTTGTGATATATTGTGACAGGGCAGTCAAACGGGAAATGTATTAATGAAGCAGCAATTACTGCTATGGCCTAATAACTGCAGATATTTGATTACAAAGACACGTGTGTATAACCCTCCAGTTACACGTTATAGGTGTTGTTTGCATAGTTAGACTGCTGTGCTCTTCTCTCCTTTTTGAATGAATGGAGACCAGGCTGTTATATGGGCAGCACAGCTCTCCTTATTTACTGTAATGGGGCATTACCAAGCACAGATTCCAGGGGATTTGAGGTAAAGTCAGCCTTGATGTAGACTAACAAAATCAAAAAGAACAATTAAAAATAAAATTCCTCAAACACTCCCAAATCAAAAAGCTAATACAAAGACCCTTGTTTATCATAGACGCATAATGTACTGCTTCATGAAACTATGCCAAGATAGTATCATAACTTCTTGACAGATTGTCAGGAAATCCTCTGTTTGAAAAAAAAAAAAAAAGAAAAGAAAGGAGCCACGCCTAATTTACTATTATTTGGGCAAATCCATTGGTTTGTGTGATAAATACTAAAATAGACTGATTGCACATCTGGCAAGGTGCCAGGCCATTCTTCCACGAGTGCAGAGATAATGGCCCTGCATTGTTCTGTGTGTTACCCTGGCCAGTTCTCCAGTTCCTGTCAGACGAGTCTCGCAGTTAGTGGGCTTCTGTCATTTATCAAAAGTTTAAGGTTTAAAAGTCTCTCTCTTACTTGATGGAAACAACAATTTATTGTTTCTTAAATACATATTTGATGAAATTGCCAAGGTTCATATGTGATGAGTAAAATTCCACTATTTGTAAACTAAGGAAATTTGTGACACCATATTTGCCTTAGAAAACATTATACAATAAGTTACAATTATATTTGGTGTAGCCATTTTCTCCATTCTTTGATTTAACAACAAATCATTTTCGATTGCATTAAAATAACTATCTTCTATTATTTAAGAGAAATCATGGGCGGCGCCTGTGGCTCATCGATTAGGGCACTGGCCCCATATACCGAAGGTAATGGGTTCAAACCCAGCCTCGGCCGAACTGCAAAAAACAGAAAAATAACCTGGCATTGTGGCGGGCGCTTGTGGTCCCAGCTTCTTGGGAGGCTGAGGCAAGAGGATCGTCTAAGCCCGGGAGATGGAGGTTGCTGTGAGCTGTGGGATGCCATGGCACTCTACCAAGGGCAGTAAAGTGAGACACTGTCTCTACAAAAAAAAAAAGAAATCATGTTTAGTAAAACAAAAGCTGACAATCTCCAGCACATGGAGTTAGTGATAGTGTTATAAAATTATGCAACCTTAGAGCTAAAAAGGGCCTAGTTCATATACATATATATATATAAACTTTTTTTTTTGAGACAGTCTCACTGTGTCACCCTGGGTAGAGCGCTGTGGCATCAGCTCACAGCAACCTCAACTCCTGGGCTCAAGCGATTCTCTTGTCTCAGCCTCCCGAGTAGCTGGGACTACAGAGGCCCATCACAGCGCCTGGCTATTTTTGTGTGGCGGTTGGCATTGTTGTTTCAGCTGGCCTGGGCCAGGCTCGAACCCATCAGCCCCGGTGTCCGTGGCCGGTGCCTACCCACTGAGCTGCAGGCACCGCCCAAAGGGCCTGGTTTTGTTTAGCAATGAATTCTCACAGAGTTCCTTTGTAGCGTTGTCCCTGTAAAGATGTCCCGTGTCTTCTGTGAATCTTCTTCACACTAACTTCCATACCGCATATAGTTAGTTCTGTTGTCAATTTTTTTTTTCACATTTTAGTTACACAGTTCTCCAGTTATATCCTTCATAGAAATGAGAACTGTTTTTTTTTTTTTCAATTAGACTCTAAACCTGTTAACTACATTTTTACAAATCTCCAAATTTAGGTAAATGAAATAAAGATAACACCAGCTCAGATATTATCCTGTATAAACTTATGAGTGTGTTTCCTTTTAGTTTGCGTACATGAATGTATCATAGACAGAACGGCAAAGGAGACCAATAAAAACAGGAAGACCAAGGCATAAAGGATCATTCAGTTCCTAAATTCACTTTGGAAAGCTGTGGAGAAAAGTTAAGTATCAGAAATAGAAGAACAAGAAGAGAAAGACAGGAACGAAGATTGTAAAATACTTACTAGTCCCAGAGAATAATATTACATTTTTGTTATTTGCATTGATTCTGCAGAAGAGATTAAGGAAAGACAGTGTATAAAATCTCAGCTCAAAGGAAAAAGTGTATTTCTACAAAACAGGAATAGATTTTTTAAAAGTCCCTCAATCTCTGAGCAATTTCAGAGTTGTAAAAGCAGCTAGGTGTTGTCCCACAAGGGTATCTGGACACTTTTGGTCAGCAAGACAGGAGCTAGAATGCAAGCTGAGTTGCATCTACATTTCTTGGCTTCCTCAAATTTCTGAAGCATACTAGACTGGGAGCTCGCAGCACGGTCAGCCCACAGGTGCATTTCTTGCCTCTGATGCCCAGCTCCAGAATGTAGCCTTTAGTGTCCTGCTCTCTGGGAAAGGTGAAGGATAGGGTAGGCATCTGGGAAGGGATCAGGTCGAGGGTTTGGTTTCAAGGTCACAAACCCTTAGTTGTGGGAATTGGTTTTGAACTTGGCCACTGCCTCTGGATGGGTGCCCATAGACAGGTCACCTGGTTATGTCCTGTGCTCCTAGTTTTCCCTTATATTAAAGGCAATGGAGGCTACTTATTATTTTCATGGGTAGATTTAAGATATAATGACAGGATTTCCCGTGTGAGAAAAGACAAATGCTTTTCTGTAGAATAATAAACACTCCACAATTCCATAGAGGCAATCCTTTATTTGTTCCTCCTGCCCTGACAATGGGAAGTCCCAAAGCCTCTTTAGCCTCACGCCAAGGCCACTGTGCAAGCACAAACTTCAAGGAGGAGCATAAAGATAAGCTGAGGATCCCCTGGGAGGAAGGTATTAGCGTGTTCAGAACCCTGCCCCGTCCCACTTCCTCACTTTTCTCTCAGCCTCACATTCTCTGGCTCTACCCCACTTTATCTGCCCCTGGAGCATTTCCATTATTTATCCTGTTTTAGGTGTTGGCAATCAGTTTTCCTCCTGGTTCAGCTGGGACTTGGTTGGAATTTAAAACAAAAAACAAAAACAAACTGAAGGAAGAGAAAGAAAATATCAGAGCATAGAAATGGATAGGTTTACAAAAATCCAGGGTTTTTTTAATCCTAATCACCGAGGTCTAGCGATAGCCTGGTTATGTTGGACAGTTGGTGCAGGCCCCAGTGCCAGCACTGTTTTCTGGCCTCTGCACTGTCCGGGCTGATGGGGCAGATGCCAGACTGAGCTCCTTGGATTTCTGGCCCAAAGTGACTTTGAAACAAATGCTCTCTGGGGCTCTCCGGAGGAGTTTTGGTTCCTTCTGGAACTTGGTTCTGTGTCTCTTTTCTAGGAGTAGCCTTCAGATTGTTCCAGATTCGGGGCTCAATTTACTTTCTTTCATCAGACCCTTGACTGTTTTGGCCCAGCCTTGTCTCTGTCTTTCTTAAAAAACAACCCACAACCCCTCCCACCCCATGCGCACACACGAACAAAAGCATTTCCCTCTCTGCTCTGTGAGGGGTTCTGCTCCCGTGCTCTGGCCTTCCCATTTACCTATTTAGCACTGGCACTCAGGTAGTCTTATTGGATCTGCTCTCTGGAAATACTGCTTTAGCTCTATTGCTTTTTTCCCAAACTTTTTAATCTGTCTGATAGGTCCCACCAATCATTCAGGGCCCTCTCCCGCCTGGGAGTGAGCTAGCTGGATCTGACCATTTTAGTTACACAATTTAAAAACAAAAACCAAACACACATACATATGCAGACCTGCTCAACATCAAGGAAGGAGGAGGAATGTTTACCACTGTATCTGCCCTGGGAGCATTTCCATTATTTATCCTAATTTAGGCGTGGGAAATCAGTTTTCCTCTTGGTTCAGCTGGGAATGATTGGAATTCAAAAAAAAAAAAACAGACCAGAATACCCCCACAAAATCCCTCCAAAAACAAAATAAATAAACTGAAGGAAAAGAAAATATCAGACCATAGAAATGGATAGGTTTATAAAACCTAGATTATTTTTTTAATCTCCATGTCACCTAGTTCTAGTGACAGCCTAGTTGTGTTGGCACAGTTCATGGAGGACCCAGTGCCAATCCTTTCCCAGTTTTCCCAACTTGAAGCTTCTTTTCTGTGAAGGTTTAAAACCCATGATCAAAGGATTCTTGGGTCCTGCCAATAATTTTTATACTAAACAACTTAGTCTCCAGAGGTTTGGTTCCATAGAGGTCGAGCACACAGGCTCTGGAGGCGGGCCATTGGATTTAAATGCTGGCTTTGCAGTTTCCTAGCTAGTTAATTACTGGTAAATTACTTATTGTTCCACGCCTTAGTTTCCCCATCTGAAATATAGAGGAGAGATAATCATGACTACTGTTGTAGTCACTGTGACTGTTTAATTAATACTTGTAAAGAACATTCCACAGGGGCTGGTGCAGTGTGAGTAGTTGGTACATGTCCACCACCCTTATGATCTCTGTATGGGCCTCTAGGACAGATACAGTTTTAAAAGGTAATGGCTGGTATAGTGGTATTAGCAACAGGACTGAAATTAAAATTTAGAGAATAGCTAAGGGTAACTCCAGTGGCCCCTGCAATGACAGTTGAGTTAGGTCAATGAACAAGATGGACTGTGAAAAAGGCTAATTCGGCTCAGTGCCCATAGCATAGTGGTTATGGCGCCAGCCACATACACGGAAGGTGGCGGGTTCAAACCTGGCTTGGGCCAGCTAAACAACTGCAACAAAAAAATAGCTGGGCGTTGTAGCAGGCACCTGTAGTCCCAGCTACTTGGCAGGCTGAGGCAAGAGAATCACTTAAGCCCAAGAGTTTGAGGGTGCTGTGAGCTGTGACGTCACAGCACTCTACCAAAAAAAAAAAAAAAAGGTTAATCCCTTGAAATGCTAAATAACTGTGTTTCTGTTGTAGGGTGCAGGAACCTCCTAAGACTTTTGTCCTATTTCGTGTCTGTACTGGTATTCACCTCTCCAGGATAGTACCCACCAAAGTTATTTTTATGACCAGTTTTCTAATTTTCCAAACTCACTCTGAATCCTGATTCCATCAACATGATGTAGGGCTCATCTGCTGCTTAGTGCCAGCTGGGCATGTAAATCACTGGATTCTCTGTTGCCCAGGACTCTGATTAAAATGTTGACATAAGAAATTCCGACAAGGGCGGTGCCTGTGGCTCAGTGAGTAAGGACGCTGGCCCCATATACCAAAGGTGGCGGGTTCAAACCCGGCCGCGGCCGGACTGCAAAATGAAAAAATAGCCGGGCGTTGTGGTGGGCACCTGTAGTCCCAGCTACTCGGGAGGCTGAGGCAAGAGAATCACCTGAGCCCAAGACCTGGAGGTTGCTGTGAGCTGTGTGATGCTACAGCACTCTACTAAGGGCGATAAAGTGAGACTCTGTCTCTACCAAAAAAAAAAAAAAAAAAAAGAAGTTCCAACAATACCTGCTATAAAAGACCAAATAACACTTCTTATGGAATAAATCAGATGGTCATCTTACCCTCCTCCAAGACAAATCCAAATACATTCTTTATCAAAAAAAAAACTTCCTACATTGTTACAATAGCTCGAATGAGAAGGTTCCCTTGCTTAGCAAGAGCAGTTTCAAATGTATTAGCATTAATAATTATGCTGAGCATGTTCCAACACAAATACATTTACTAAGATGCCGTAAAAAGCAGGCACTTACCAGCCCAGAATCAGTGTTAACGTCTCATTTTAATGGCCCCTCTGAATATGCAAATATACAGAGTCAGGCTTCCACACAGAAAAGAGGAAACATACAAAGAAAAATTTCTTTGGGTCATAACTCCCATTCATAACTCTGGACAAACTAAGACTAGAAGAGAACTTCCTTAATTTGATGAATCGAATTTGTGAAATACTCGTAGCTAGCCAGGCAGAACGGCTCATGCCCATCAGAGGCAGGAGTATGTCTGAGGCCAGGAGTTTCAAACCTGCCCCCCCCAACACACACACAGAAATACCTGCTCTGCTCTCTTCCCCAGAGTCTCAGCACAGAACTTTGGCTTGCGGGGAGTATAGCTGTTTTCTCCCTCTGTACTCACCATTATTTCAATGAAAGGCATCAGCCTAAAAGAACTTCCTCCTTATTTTCTTCCTTTCTTGTCCTCATTCCTTCTCCCTCCCTCCCTTTTAGTAAACCTATGGATTTCAGGGCTAAAGCATTCAGTCTTTCATCATCAAGTATCATGATAGCTATAGGGTTTTACTGTTTTGTTTTGTGGTTTCTTTTTTTTTAATTATGGAGACGAGATCTTCCTCTGTCATCCACCCAGGGGCTCAAGCAATTCTCCCACCTTAGCCTCCCTCCCTAGTAGCTGGGACTACCACCACATCTGCCTTTTTTTTTGAATAGAGAGACAGGGTCTCACTATGTTCCCCAGACTAGTCTCAAATTCCTGGCCTTAGAGATACTCCTGCCTCATCCTCCTAAAGTGCTGTGATTGTGGGCATAAGCCATTGTGCCTGACTAGCTGTAGGTATTTTATAAATTCCATTCATGAAATTAAGGACGTTCTAGTCCTAGTTTGCGGGGAGTTTCCAACATCAAGAGATGTTGAATTTAATTGATTGCATTTTCTGAGTATGTTGAAATGATCACATGGATTTTGTCCCTATTTTATTAATATGAGGTATTACATTAATTAATTTTTGAGGGTTAAAGCAATTTTACATCCCTGGGCTAACTTCTAGTTGTTCATGATGTACAGTTATTTCTATATATTGCTGGACTCTATTTACTATTATTCTATTAAGGCTCTTTGTGTTTCTGCCTGTGAGGGATAGTGGTCTGTAGTTTGTCTCTGGTTAACAGACCCTTATCTAACTCAAGCACTCCTTTTTGCTGTCCCCTGGTCTGTTAGACAGAGCCTAACTCTTTCAGCCAATTGTTAGCTAAAGAGTCTTTACACTCACCCATAACCTGTAAGCCCCTGCTTTGAGATGTCTCATCTTTTCAGGACAAATCAATGTATGCCTTTCACGTACTGATTTATGATTTTACCTGTAATTCCTGTCTCTCTGAAATGGATAAAACCAAACTGTAACTCCATCATCCTGAGCCCATTTGCTCAAGGGTCCCTGGGTGTGGCTCTAGTTCATGGTCCTCAAATTTGGCTCAGAATAACCTCTTTAAATTATTTTACAGAGTGTAGCTTCTTTTCCATTGACATCCTATGCATAAAGTCTAGTTTTTCTGCGTGGCATAAAATACCCTCTAGCACCCAGCCCAATGCCTTCAGGTCAGCCTCATTTTCCACTTCCTGCCCATGTTTGCCTTTCCACGCAGTCCTGCACAGTTTCCTGTGCCTCAATAACTTCCCTCCACACGTCTTTACACTCCTAGTCTTCAGACCTGGAGAAAATGTTGTCATCTTGTGATACTATTTCTAATTTATGAAGGCAAAGTATACTCTACACCACGTGTGTTATAAACAAGAGGAAAGAAAAGGAAGTTCAATAAATGATGGAAGGGTAAGTCTTCGGCTAGCTGTGGTACTGAGTCATCTCCTTTTACAGACCAGAATAAATATTTCATATTCAAAAGATGAAATTTTATAAAATAAAGTACAGGAAAGGATAAGAAGAGAGATTTGAGGGTAAGTAAGATAGATTGAACACATACATTATCTCTCTTTCCTCCTTAAAAAATTACCTAAGTACCTTCAGGGAGAAGGTAACAAAAAGTGAAATAGTTTCTGCCCCTGTGTTCCAGAAAGATGAAGGCATGATGTCCTCAGCAACCTTTGAAAGCAGAAGGAGGGTTAATCAAAGGGAGCAGTCGGTCTACCTAGATCTCCTGCCCAATCTTACAACCTTCTTCCTCACTTCTGTAGAAAACTGGGGCAAAGTTTACTTTCTAGAGACGTGGAACCAGAGAGGGTTTGAACTCTGGAACACGAGGCGTGGAGGGGATGAGCCACCAATATCCCGAAAAGGGAGGTGTATGTAGAATGAAAGTCTTAATAATAAATAGTAGAATCTCCCCGAGTTCTGACAGGCAGGATTACGTTATATCCTTTAGAACAAAGATCGGAAGATTTCTTGCTTATGAAACTGACCAGTCCTAAACAAAGAACCTTTCTATGCTGAAATAAGGGGGAGGGTGCCCAGAGAAGCAGCTGTACTCCCACTCCAGGAATCTATTGTGAGCCCGCCCACTGAAAATCCTCCCCTGCAAGGAGGGCTTCCAATCAGCTACTTCTTTCTTTTAAAATTATTCTTCATTAAGTCTTAATGATTTAAAGTGAAAGGTGATTCATTTCATGCTGACCAAAGCCTGGACCCTGGGGCATTGTTTAGCTTCTCTCACCCTTTGAAAAGTTAGTGAAGAAGCATCCTTAACCAAGACTGGGTCTGTGGTCAGCCAATGTTGGCAGACGCACACCTCCACCTTTGCACTGGCTAGTTCAAAATTTATTACCCCCAAAGAGATAATGCTTCAGAAGAATGTAATAGATAATTTCACTTTGAATTAGAAAGCTTTCTTATCAAAATTGTTATTCCAAGCTGCCCCACTTGTGATCTAAGAGTTTTGGTAAATAACTAAAAACTTACTTTTAATTAGTAATCTATTCCCTACGCAGAAATATAATCAACTAGTGCAAGAAAAATCCTCAGAATTGAACAGCCTTATCTTCTTGGTAAAGAGGACCAGAGGTCATTCTGCTCTTCTGTTATTTAGGGAAAAACAGGCAAAAGAAAGTGCCAGCTAATGTCAGGGCAAGTGCACCATGAATGACCTGTCGTGCTTGATTTTGAAATCTTTCAGACTATATTTTTTCTGTACCTTTTGTTTGTTTAGATACTAAATACACAGATACTTACTATTGTTTTACACTTACTTACCATATTCTGTATAGTGACATGCTGGACAGGTGTGTAGCCAAGGAGCAACAGGCGACAGCACACAGCTTGGGTGTGTACAGGCTGCAGCACCCAGGTTGTGTATGCGTACTCTGTGATGTTTGCACAATGACAAAATTGCATAAGGACACATTTTTAAAAAAGTATCCTGATCATTAAGCAATATATGTCTGTCTATGAATATGTTTACTATTTAAAGTACTGGTTATTAATTTATTGTCTCAGCTCTAAATCTGTCCTTTGTTACCCTGCTACAGTAGACTGTCTCTGCTCCATCAGCTTCTTCCAGCACCAGGGAGACCAGCCCTGGCCCAGACCCTGTGGATATTTCTGTGATAGACATGTGCACTTTGAAAAGGCATAAATCTCAGCCTGGGGTGGAAAGAGTTAGGATTTCTCCTAAACCTCTCCTTTGTTTGTTTTTTTGAGACACAGTCTCACTATGTTGCCCTCGGCAGAGTGCCGTGGCGTCACAGCTCACAGCAACCTCAAACTCTTGCCTCAGCCTCCCAAGTAGCTGGGACTACAGGCACCCGCCACAATGCCTGGCTATTTTTTGTTTGTTTTTGTAGTTGTCATTATTATTTGGCAGGCCCGGGATGGGTTCAAACCCGCCAGCCCTGGTGTATGTGGCCGGCACCCTGGCCCGCTGAGCTATAGGCACCAAGCCTCTCCTAAATTTCTTATTCCTTTACCCTTCTCTCTCAGTCTACTGGTAGTAGCTTCTTTTTCATATTTACTACTTACAGACCCTTTAGAATCCCATTTTATCCCTTTTAGTAATTAAATACCTAGGGTTAACAATTTATTCTGCTAGATTTCCCTTGTTCAGATAACTGGCGTGATTTCTGTCTCCTGCCTGTAGTTACACACCCTGATTGCTATAGAATTGGTACCTGAAATTGTCCCAGGAGACAGACCTTAACAGATTGGTTTGGGGGACTGAGTAAAATGCTGAGCTTTATGCCAGTGGGAATTAGATGCTATTACAGTAACCCATGCATGCAGCAACATTACAATTATCACCTATGGTTAACTGCAATTAAATGCCAATTAAGTAACTGTTGTGGGAGCCCATGCAGCTGCTGCACTTGATCACTATAAACTCTTCCAAGTACATTGGAGCACTTACAGAAAGATAATGACAGGCTCAAGTCCTTTAACTCTGATAAAAGCATGGTCTTAGAGTCATATAACTTCTATAACCGCCCTAAAATAATCTCATTTCTCATAGCCACAGGGCTGCTGTTGCTGAAAATGAAACATAAATCTAAGGTTGCATAATGACATCAGTGGGATTCACAGCTCCCCTATGAATTTCATGTGAAAGTTAGGACACTGAATGGGAAAAACCTTGAGGTGAGAGCATCTGGTTGAACTCAGATTAGAGAACCTCAGATCCCTGCGACACTAGTCTAAGCGCCCCTTACAAGTAGCAGATTTTCCTCTTATGTTCGAGATTACTAGCCTTCCTGTGATAATCTCAGAAGTATGTTCTTTCTTCTCAAGATCCACCACAACCATCCTCTGTTTACAGCAGATCCATAACTGCAGCTGAATCTGAGCATGCTTTAGAGGGCCAGAACAACAATTGGAGGTAATAGGTTACACTCCAAAAGAACCACAAGGTTTTGTGAATGTGGATCAGCAGAAACTGAGGAATATGTATAAAAATGGATTCTAAAAGTATTAGATCAAGGAGGGCAGAATATCAAAATGGTTAAATGAAATGATATTGGCAAAATATCAAAATGGTTAAATGAAATGATATTGGCGCACTTACTCACCATCTCAGATTTAGTGTGTAGGGGCCTCTGATGGTGCACTGGATGGGTTTACTGAAACCTGGACTAGCTGCTGGGCTGCGTCAGTGAGGCTGATGGCAGAGCTTCCTGGGCACGGTGTGGTGGAGGGAATTCAGTGGCTTGGGAAGTTAGGAGTGGATATATTATGTGCAATCTGCACGTCCACCCTGCAACTATGCCCCCTTCAAGTCCTGATGTACTTCCTGGGGTATCTGCGCCCCAGTTTGAAGGCCACCATTATAGAGGTTCTTCCAAGAGATTTGAGAGAGGAATAAGATAAGACAGTAACTCAGAGGGATGCAAGATCCAGAGAGGTTTTTCTGCTGTTGTTGGTATTGTTTTTGCTTTAAACCAACAAGCTCAAACATGTTATAGAAGTCAACTGAGAGGGAAGATGAAAATCTAGGCATGAAGATACACACACAGGGCGGTGCCTGTGGCTCAGTGAATAGGGCGCCAGCTCCATATACCGAGGGTGGCGGGTTCAAACTCGACCCCGGCCAAACTGCAACAAAAAAATAGCTGGGCGTTGTGGTGGGTGCCTGTAGCCCCAGCTACTCGGGAGGCTGAGGCAAGAGAATCACATAAGTCCAAGAGCTGGAGGTTGCTGTGAACTGTGATGCACGTATCTCTATTGAGAGTGACAAAGTGAGACTTTGTCTCAAAAAAAAGGAACAAACCTATGTTGTTTATAAGCCAGGGATTATGTATGTGTGTGTATCTTTTTTTTTTTTTTTTTGTAGAAACAGAGTCGCAGTTTATTACCCTCAGTAGGGTGCTATAGCATCACAGCTCATAGCAACTCTTGGGCTTAAGCAATTCTCTTGCCTCAGCCTCCCGAGTAGCTGGGGCTACAGGCACCCACCACAACGCCCAGCTATTTTTTTGTTGCAGTTGTCATTGTTGTTTAGCTGGTCCCAGGCCGTGTTGAACCTGCCAGCCTCGGTGTATGTGGCAAGTGCCATAACCACTGTGCTATGGGTGCTGAGCCAGAGATAGG
>CAUYRH010010347.1:0-19439 GCA_963574655.1 Perodicticus potto
AAATTGTGGTACATGTATACCATGGAATACTATGCAGCCTTAAAGAAAGATGGAGACTTTGCCTCTTTCATGTTTACATGGATGGAGCTGGAACATATTCTTCTTAGCAAAGTATCTCAAGAATGGAAGAAAAAGTATCCAATGTACTCAACCCTACTATGAAGCTAATTTAAAGGTTTCATATGAAGGCTATAACCCAACTATAACACAAGACTGTGGGAAGGGAGGGGTGGAGGGAGGTTAATTGGTGGGGCCACACCTATGGTGCATCTTAGAAGGGTACAGGTGAAACTTACCAAATGTAGAATACAAATGTCTTCATACAATAACTAAGAAAATGCCATGAAGGGTATGCTAAGAGTTTGATGAAAACATTTCAGATTGTATATGAAACCAGCACATTGTACCCCTTGATTGCACTAATGTACATAGCTATGATTTAATAAAAAAAATTAAACAGAGAATATCTTTCTTCTAAAATTAAACTTTAGAATTACTTAGCATATTAAATTTATTTTTTTATTAAGTCAGAAACACATAGATCATGTATACATTAATGCATCTATGGGATAAAATGTGCTGATTTCATATACCTCGAACTAGTTAATATATCCCTCACCTCATTTACTTAATTATTATGTTAAGACATTTATACTCTATACTTAATAGATCAGACCTGTGCCCTTGCAATATGCACCATAGGTGTAGTCCCACCTCCCCTCATCAACCTTCTCCCCTCCACCCTCCTTCATTCTGGGCCATAGTTGTGATCTATCCTTCATATGAAAGTGTGAGTGATTGTAAATTGATCTCATAATAGTACTGAGTACATTGGATATTTTTTCTTCCATTCTTGAGATACTTTACTAAGTAGTATATGTTCTAGCTCCATTCATGAAAACATAAAAGAGGTAAAGTCTCCATCTTTTTTTAAGGCTGCATAATATTCCGCTACCAGACTTCAGACTATACTGTAAATCTATAGTGATCAAAGTAGCATATTAAATTTAGACAAAGTAATTTCATTATATTGTTCTCAGGAATATTTGGTGGAGTGATACCTTTAACTTAAACAAATAAACAAACTAGTGGTCAAAGGCAGCTTGAGAAAAGTGTGTACGAAGGGAAAACTGGAAGATGTAGGAAAAATCACATGAGATATGTCAAATTTGAGTCACCACAGTAAGAAGATATGTGCAAGTTTAAGTTAATCTGAGTGGCTAGACTGGAGGAAAAGTCTAAGTGAAAAAAACTTACATTTGTACAATCAGTTATAAGGCCTCTCATCAGTGCCAGGGAGGCTTCGTATTTATTGCTCTATACATGACCTGGTGTGTGTTATTTTACTCTTCAGGGCTAACCTTAATGTCAAGCACATATCAGAAGGCCCGATGCGGTGCTGATTTAATGGATATACTGCCGAATGAAACAATATGAGAAATAAATCTAACTTTGCTATTATATATGAAACCAACCAACAGGTTAAAAAAAGAAAAAAAAAGAAAGTAAAAAAGCTGATTATATCTTAATTTTTACATCTGTGCTTTCGCCTTTAGGCTAAAGATAACACTTTCCATAAACAAAGTTTTTATATTTATGCTAAAAACCAATGTGTGCAAACCAAGTTATCTATGAATAATCCTCTTTGCTGATGCAGAGTCCACATCCTTACCCAACCTGAAATTCTTTTCCTATTGTTATGATTTTATAGAATTTATTGAAATTTGGTATCCTCATGTATACTCAAATAAATCTTCTGGATAGCCTTTTACTAACTTTTGAATTCATTCTTCTTTAGAATTTCTTTAGCATTTATATTCTCTAATACTCATTTCTGCTTTAATACTTCACGTTATAACTTTTCAAGTAATTTTAGACCCCACATAATGACCGCTGTAAGAATAATTTTGTTAGTTGTATTTAATCTTGCTTCTCATATGATAGTCAGCACAGATGCTCTCTGTGTGGTCGGCCCCCTATAAGTATTTAGGTGTTTCAGATGAATGATAAAAGAATCCACTAATATCTGGGATCTTCAGCAGGTCAGAGGTTTAGCAAGAATGCAGTTATGCAAATTACTATTTGTTAAGATTGCCATCATTTTAGAAAGAAACAAGAATTCTGATATGTTCTTTTGAGTAAGTGCCTTAGAAGATTCCCAGGAAAAGCTAATTGCAAATATGGCTTGTGAACAATAAATGTTAATGTTAATTGCAAATATGGCTTGTGAACAACAAATGTTAATGTTTACTGAACAAATAAATGGCTAATCATTGAATAAGAAAATAATTAATGAAACCTTTTTATGAATAGTCGTCCCCTCTAGCCACACTGCCACTACTCCTAGCAAAGTAGAAGCATCCAAATGCCTTTTTGTAACATTTGAGGATAAACGAAAATCCACAAAATTACATTTAAAAATAAAATATTTTAGTCCATTCTACCTCTGGACACTTGCATTCCTGAGGTAAAAGGAGCAAATGAATAACAGATGGTATATCTGGAGAGAGGAGATTCTTGTGGTGTTAATAAAATTACTGCTGTTAAATTACTTAATTATAAGACAAAGTCACAATGGAAAAGTAAAACGTCTACCTCATATTGTCAACACCACCCTAGTCACACAAAATTCTCTAATCCACTTGCAAAATTAGAAAAAAAAAAAAGCCTTTTAATTAAGTTTTGCTTTACCATAGTTAAAACAAGTTTCTTACATGAAAGAAACTTTAACCATAGGATTTTTTCTTTCAGGAAAAGCAAACACAAAACAGTTTTAACTGACCCCATGTTGTCTTTTAAAGCAATTAATGTTTCCAGGCTTTATTGTTTAAGTCTTAGAGAGATGTATGCACGTTGCTTGCCTTCTATAAAAGAAATCCCAGCTTTAAACAGCCTGGATGTGAAGCAGATCCCAGGTTGAAGTGGGACAGCTGTGAGTTAAAAATATTTCCAACTGTGCAGAGTTCTACAAGTTCTCCAGCCGTAGAATTTGGGAGAAGGGTCCTTGCTAACTTCCAGATGTCTCTATTCTCATATTCATTCAGCAGTATTTTTAAACAAGTAGATACGTGTTTAATGAACAAAAGAAGTACTGATGATAGCAGTATATCTATGAGCATTAAACTAATATATATTTTTAAAAATGGTAAGGTATTTGGAGCCCAGGCAGATGCAGGAATTGTTGGGGTAAAACTAATGTGGGCTCCAGAGCAAGAGATTCCCACCCTTCATGGACTACATGACCCAGGTAAGTTCCTTAACCTCTGTCTCGGCTTCTTCATTTATAAATCCAAAGCCAGTAGCTCCTACTTCATGATGTCCATTTAAAGACCAAGATTTTTAATCAAGCATAGCACTTAATGCATTGTTCGATAAATGTTAGCTCATATTACAAAAATACACGAAGAGCAAGAAACTAAATTCCAATTTTTCCACTAGACAAATTGCCCACGTAATCACTCTCTCCACCATTTGATTGAGTTTAGATGATTTTCTTTTCTTGAACACATGTCCAGTGCTGGACATGCCCCTGCTTATCCAGAGGGCCAATTTTATTTCTCAAAAGGTGCAAGTGTTGGCATATGCCTCTCTCTCTCTGTTTGATTGTCACATCATTTGGAATTGCAATCAGAAAGTGTCTCTGATAATAATGTTCACAGCTTCAAACGATAGAATGATACAAAGTTTAATCAGATTCTCAGTAGCAATGTGCTGTCATTTGGTATGATTAAATATCAGCCATTTTCAAGCTTACCCTATAATTTTTTATCTGAGGATTCACCTGAATCTTGAGGAATATGGTGATCCTATGTCTGCAGAAAGCACTGACCAAGAGAAAATACATTGACAACATTTACCTTTCTCTTAGTTTGGATGTGCCAAAGGATGGTTAAATATACAGTGAGTACAATCTTCTCTGGGTTGAAAGACTATTTGCACAGTTCATATTAAGAGCACGTCTTCCCTAAGAGCATAGCATTAACTACTGAGAACAGAGGACTTTCACGAATGGATAGCCGTTTTCTGCAATAGCAGAGCAAAAAAGGTGGAAAGTCAGGGCTACAAAAGAGGCTGTTTATTGTTTATAAAGCATAATTTTAAAGAGAAATTGCAGGAGACATTGACTCCATGAACATAAATAGGCATCGTCCACTTTATAGAATCCATTTTACATTTACTAGAGCTGTCTGCTTGTGAAAGCAAGGAAGACAATTCCAGACATGGCTGAACTAAAAAGACAAAGGATGGCCCTTTTGTTAAATAGTTTCGCTACCCAAGAAAAGTGCTGAAGAAGTGGAAATACATGTCCACCAACTTCTCAGTCACCCTACTGAGAAATAACTCAGAGAATCTATCTGTATAGGTGGGAATTCCACATGAATATTTGTATACACTGAGAAACAAGTGATATGGAATCATCAACATTGATGCCAAAATAAGCTCATTTTACATTATTTATTACATTTCTATTCAGAGGATTTATAATGCTTCTATGACTCTTATTATTCCTCAGGTTCTAGAGAAGATTCATCTAAAGATTACAAGATACCCAGTGTTGGTCACAGCATCTACCAGAAAAAAATGAACCCTAGTTTATGCCCAGGCTGATGGGGAACTGTGCAAGTTGGACTGTGAGTTAGAAAGTCTCCCTCAGTCACCAGTCCAGGTTCCTGATGATGAGGCTAGAGAAAGGGCGCCAGTGTTCCACCTGCCAGGCAGAAACAAAAATGAGGAGTACGGAGCTCACTGTGTATGTTTCCAGGCTGCCTCTCCCTGGAGGGGGATGATGTCTGAAACACTTATCAGAGGTACCCTGGAAAATGCAGTATAAAAACCATTGTTTTCTGAAACAGAGATTGACCCTGGATGAGGTAATTTGTGTATATCTAGGGGTGTCCAATCTGTGGTCTATGGGCCTCATGTGGATTTTTTTAAGGAGGTTTTTGTTACTTACCTGTTGTGCCAGATATCATAAAAAAGAAAGCACAGAGCTTGGATTTTTTTTTTTTTTCACTAAGCAGCTTTTGTTAGTGTTTGTATATTTAATGTGTGGCCCCAAACAACTCTTCATCTTCAAATATGTGGCAAAAAAGAAAAAAGGTTGGGCAATCCTGTGACCTCTGTAAAATCTAAGCACATAGTGAAATAATTGGTGAGTAAATTTTCATTGTGCAGACGAATTTTATGACACTGTCAAAGCTCCCAGAAAAAACTAGACAGGTATCACGGTCCTTGTATTTCCTTGTATGAATTTGCACCTTTTTCAAAAATCCCATAAATTCCAAACATTTTAATTTTTATTATTTCCAATTAGGCTTGTAAAGCATTGATTTAGCTCTTTCTTGGACAATGGCTACTCTTCCTATTTTATATATTTTTCTATCATGTATTGGCATCCATTTTAGCGTCCCAAGGTGAAAATGTGAGTCCTCTATAATCAGTTCTATTTTTCACATCTGCTGGTTACCTAATTATATTTCTTCTACCTAGGTAGTACTTTCCTCTCTTACACTCAACACTAATGCCCTTGTCAAATCTATTTTCTCTCTCACCTCATAATGTTAAACTGATTCTAACTCCTTTCCCTGAAAGCCTCCCTCCCGTCTGTAATCCATCCTCTCCACACTGCTACCAGAGCTGGTTTCCAAATAAATGAATCAGGCAACATACATGCAATGACAGACCTCTCACTAGGACCCCAACCTTCCTCACTATCTCCCACAGGAACCCAGGCCCAATGGCTTGCTGTATGTCTGCTTTGTCCTGTATGGTAGTTACTAGGTCTATGTAGGTATTTATATTTAAAGTAATGAAAATTAGAAATATGAAAATTCAGTCCCTCAGCCATACCAGTCCACAATGAAAGTGTTCAATAGCCATAGTGGTTAGCGTTTTCCACATTGGATAGTGCAGATATAGAATATTTCACAAAAGTCCTATTAGTGCTGACCTGTATAGATGCTGAAATTGTACTCTGAGTAGCCTTGAATACAGGACTATTTCAAGACTCCACCCTCACACATGCTCTAGCCTTTATTTGGCGTGCTATTCTACACCTAGGATTTTTTTTCTAATCCTCATGACCCATTATCAATGTGACCACATAAGTGAAGCCATACTAGCTCTCTCAGTTAAACTGATCCTAACTCCTTGGCTCCCACAATACTTTGTTCATACCTCTTTGTTAAAACTTACCAAGTTGGGCTCTTTTTCCTTACCCAGCTAGCTTTTCTGCTAAATTATAAGGTATTTGGGCATAGAGATATTACTTTCCTTATATATACAGCTTTCAGCTCTAAGTCAAGCTCATAATGAACTTCAAAACTGTTGAATGTTGATTGGATTCAGTGTATTTATCTTTGGTGATTAGTTTGCTTTAAAAAAAAAAAAAGGCTGTTTTGCCTCAATACAAGACTTGTTCTTTCTAATATCAACCTTTTGTTATTATCTCTTGCTACTATTCCCACACAATTTAACACACTGCCTCCACATAGCTGCGTGTTGGCCAGTTGAACTACTGATGTCAAACTGAAGTAGGATGTACAATTCATACCATCCATTGACTTCAAGTCGTTATGTCTAACTTGAGCCCTTTCTATTTCTTAATATTTTTTCTTCTGTTAGTGAGTTTCTCATTACTCCTGGGGAACATTGGTAATTTTCCTCTAAGTATATTCAATTACTTTAAAGAAATTATGGTTGATGACTTTAAGGAGATCTGAGCTTTGCTCGAACTACAATTCAGTGAACTGACCTAGAGCTAATCATCTTTTACTAGTTCATTTATCAAAGCGACAAGCACAACAATGGATGGATTCTGGCACACAGTCTTCAAGCACAAGCCATATTAATTAATTCCTATTAAGGAGGTTTAAACAGCACTTGCAATGAACAGTGAGATATATAAAGACAACACATTTTTGCTGGTCTGTCTGCATTCAGCCATCAGAATTAATAAAGTATGTATTCGTTCTACTTGTTTTCTATATGAAATAAAGCTCATTAATTTGTGCAAGCACTTACCTACTGATAATTTCACATTCTGCCATGTTCAAACTTTTCTTGAAGAAGAGAAATATATCACTACTAAATTTTCCTATGTGGACAAAAATCCAGAAGAGTTTATGCCTAACTTTGTACATGTTTATAACTTCTGGATTGCAGAAAGATACCAGGTATTAGGTAAAAGAGAACCACTTAGGAATTATGTGTTAGAGATATATCTACATTTTTGTTTCCACCACTACCATCTCTGTTCTCTAGCATTACTGAAACTTCCCCACTTTTGTCAGGGGGCTGTTATACCCTGTACCACATCCACATGGAGCTCATAGGGATTCCTATGTCCTTATATGATCCTATATTCCTGGCTAGAGTTCACAAATCAAGGACTAGGCTCAAACGGAGGCCAAAGATAGTACTTTACCTCCTTAAACACATGGACCAGGAGAGGGTACCTAACCTAACCCACTGTATCTTGAGTCAAGTATCTACCCACATCCCATCTTGGGATATTTGGATTTCAGACACTACCTTAAAACAAACAAACAAACAAACAAACAAAAAACCCAACAACAAACTCAGGTTCATTTCCTATAGAGGATAAAGATTTAGGCAACAAAACTTGAGCATTTTCAGAAACCACACTTTTCTACCACAAGGAAAAGTCCAACCTGTAATGAATCAAAACGAAGCTGACAACCTAAGAGAGGCAATGAGAAAAACCAGATTGATTTCTGACAGTGTCTGAATCTCTAGGGCTGGCCATTAATACTCTTCTTTCCTCAGCTTAGTTATTCAAGCCTTCCTTCCATTTTGGGAGCCAATAAATTTCCCCCTTTGCTTAAATGGTGCAGGCTGCTTTTCTGACAGTTACCGCAAAACAATTCTAATTCATATTCATCAACAGCGCACACAGAAATGAACAGTCAAAAAGACAGCAACATTTTAGAATATTAAAAAAAAATTCAATGAGAGTGACAGAGGTTTAAAATAGGACATCAGTATGCACCAGTAATAGCATCCTCATTACCCTGTTTCTTTTCTAATCATCCTGCTATATTTTTGGAGTATTTAATATGAAGCAAAAGCAAAAAGTTAGGCCTCAGGCTTCTAGTTTCTATTGTACTTATTTAGAGAGGAACAATTACAAACTAGTAAGGACTCCAAAGCTTGAAAACAAATTAAAAAAGAGATCAATAAATAATATAGGATAGAAGCAGAAAGTAGATTAGTGGTCGCTTAGGGCTGGGTGAGAGAACTAAGAATGACGGAAGATGGTCATAGGGTTTCTTTTTTGGTTGAAGGATATGTTCTAACATTGAATTGTCACAATGGTTGTAATTGTTCTGTAAATTTACGAAAACTTGTGGAACTGTAAACTTAAAATTGAGTTAATTTTATAGTATAATAACTAAGCCTCAAAAAGGCTGTAAAAATAGCGAATAAGCAGACAAAACCATAAATATAGAGTGTAGAAACTTCTTAATATTTCAAGCAGCCATAGAAAATGTTTACTAATAACTATCATTAGAAGTTAAAATTAGCACCAGTGGAAGAACCCTGTTGTAAAAGATTAATTTTTTAACTATCTTTTATCGTGATATAATGCATATAACATAACATTTACCATGTTAGCCATTTTTAATTGTACGATTTAGTAGTATCAAGTATTTTACATTATTGTGCAATCATCGCCGCCATCCATCTCTGTAACTCTTTTCATCTGGCGAAACTGAAACTATTCCATTAAACAATAATTACCCATTTCCCCTCTCTTCAGCCTCTGGCAATCATCATTATACTTTCTGTCTCTTCGATTTTGATTAATCTATGTACTTCATATAAGTGAAATCATACACTATTTGTCTTTTCATGACATTATTTCACTTAGGATGTTGTCCAGGAACCTTGCATAAGTCGGACTTTATTCCCTTTTTAAGTTTGAATAATATTCTGTTGTATGTATACGATACTCAGTCCTTACATGCGAATATGTTCCAAGACCACAGTGGGTTTGTAAAATCATGAGTCTCAAACCCTATACACACCCAGTGTCCATAAAGCTCATGTGCAATTTAAAATAATAAATTATTTTTTCCCTATAAATATATACAGTGCAGTAAGGATATGCTAGACCAAGGAACAATTCATATTTCAGGTGGAACAGGACAGGACAATGAGAGATTTTATCATACTATTCAGAATAGAATTTGTCATGTGCCCCCCCCTGCTGCTGGGGAACCTAGGAAGACAAGGTACTCATGGACCCAGCACCCATTGCAGCCAGTTTTGGTGACTCTGATCAACCACAGCTGCTTTAACACCCAGATGGAAAACATGCCTGTGACCCCGGCCACCATTACTGCCATCTGGGCAGTGCAGCCACCACCACTATTGCCTGGGTAGCACTACCATCAATGAATCTGGAAAGTGTGAATACTCATGCAAATGCACTTACCACCCTCTATGTGTTGCCACCACCTGCTACATTGCCACTGCATGCTGACAGCCCATGACATCCACAGGGGAGCAAGGAGAGCACACGAGAGGAGCTGTGTTAAAAGCTTATAGTGTATCCTCCCCTATCCTGACTCTTGGTCAGTTTTCCAGAGTAGGATTCAACCATGCCATCTGGGGACCTCTCCTTCTCGTCACTAAACAAGAGTTCCCATTAAAGGAGAATAACTATACAACAAAGCTATCTGTCTTGACATGAAAGAAGTTTCAGAATGGGAAAGGATTAGAATACAAGCTATGGCAATAGGAAAAACAGGTTGTTTTGTCATCCACAAAGGATTGCAATTGCTCCCCAGCAATGGACTCAAACCAATAGGAAATTGTTGAAATGTAATATATGGAACTCAAGAATATGGAAAGCAAATAAAATTAGAGAAATTAATGAAAAATTGAAAACTAACACAATGAAACCAAAAAAAAATTTAAGCCATTAATGAAAAATTCCCCCCAAAATGGATAATATAAGAAGAAATATAATTGAGTTTCTAGAAATGAAAGAATTCTTTAGGGAATTTCAAAATACAGTAGAAAGTTTTAACAGACTAGTTCAATCAGAAAAAAATAATTTCAGTGCTTGAAGACAAGGTTTTCGAATAAACTCAGTCAACCAAAAATGAAGAAAAAAGAATCAAAAGAATGAACAATATCTCTAAGAAATATGCAACTAAGTAAACTGAATGACTATACTGTAAGAATTATAGGTATCTCTGAAGGAAAAGAATAAAATGAAAAAATAAGGAAAAAACATTTGAGGAAATAACAGAGAAAAACTTACCTGATATTGACACAGATTTAGACTTCTAGATACAAAAAGGTAATTGAACACCTGGGAGATCCATGGCAAATAGGACATCACCAAGGCACTTAGACTGGCCCAAGTCTAAGTAAAGGAGAAAATTCCACAAGCTGAGAGATGAAAGTATCAGGTAACTGATGAGGGAAAGCCCATTAGACTATGGTAGATTTTTCATCAGAAACTTATGAGCCAGGAGATATTAGGGTCCCATTTTCAATCTTCTTAAACAAAATAACTTCCAGACAAGGATTTTCTATTCTTCAAAACTAAGTTTCATAAGCAGAGGAGAAGACAAGCAAACACAAAGAGAATCTGTCACCACTAGACCAGCCCCAGAAGAAATGCTTAAAAGAACCCTATACCTAGAACAGACCAGTGTTTTATAAGAGTGATGAGTTTTATAAGAGTGATGAGTTTTTACACTAGTGGATAAAACACCCAAGTCAAAACTCATCACTCTTATAAAACAGTAACATAAGGAAGAAAACGAAGCAACTAGGTAAAAATCAACATGAAGACCAGAAGACTATTTCACATTGCAATACTGATATTGCATGTAAATTGACTTAGTGACCATCTTAAAAGATAAAGATTGGTAAAATGAATTAAAAAAAATAAAACCCAAATATATGCTGTTTCCATGAAACCCTTTTAACTCACAAAGATTCTCATAGACTCACGGTAAAGGGATGGAAATAAATATTCCACAAAAACAGAAAAAAAAAGTGAGTAGGATTAGCTATTCTCATAACAGATAAAATAGATATTAAATTAATAATGATTTTAAAAAGACAAAGTCATTATATAATGATAAAGGGAATAATTCAAAAGAAGATATGACAATCCTAAGAATATATGAACCTAACTCAGGTACTCTGATTCAACTAGATCTCAGCAAAGAAGAAATCATCAACATCATAATAGCCAGTGGCTTCAACACCCCACTGACAGAACTGAACAGATTATTGAGGCAGAAATTCCACAAAGAAAAATGGGACTCTAGAACAAATAAACCTAATAGATATTTACAGAACATTACACCCCCAAAGTGAAGAATATACATTCTTCTCATCAGCACATAGAACATTTTCTCAGACAGACTATACGTTAGTCCAAAAAACAAGTCTCAGCAAATTGAGAAAAATCAAAATTATTCTATACATCTTCTATGATCATAGTGGAATAACACCCCAAAACAATTCCAAGAGTAACCTTTAAAGCTACACAAATACATGGAAATTAAACAATCTTCTGCTGAACAATCTTGGGTCAACGACAAAAATCAAGATAGAAATAAAGTATTATTTTTAATTAGGTGACAAAGAAATCACAAGCTTCCAAAATATCAGGGATTACAGAAAAAGCAGAGATAAGAGGAAAGTTCACAGCCTTAAATGCCTACAGCAAAAAGACAGAAACACCACAGATTAAAACCTAATTTTATACTTCAAGGTACTAGAAAAAGAACAAACCAAACCCCAAGCTAACAGGGGAAAAGAAATAAAGATCAGAGAGGAACTAAATGAAACAGAAACAAAAACAAAGGATCAACAAAACAGAAAGTTGTTTCTTTGAAAAGGTAAATAAAATTTATAGAACACTAACTAGATGATCAGAAATAGAAAAGATTCAAAGAAAGTAAATCAGAAATGAAAAAGGAGATATTACAATCTACACCATAGAAGTACAAAATGTCTGTGACTACTATGGAAGCCTCTGCACACGCGAACTGAATAATCTAGAGGAAATAGATGAGTTTGTAGAAATACGCAATCTCCCGTGCAATCTCCCGTGCTTGAAACATAAGAAACAGAAATCTTAAACAGATTAGTCATGAGTGAAGATATTGAAACAGTAATAAAAAAAATCTCCCAACAAAACAGAAGCCTGAATCTAGGTGGAGTAGCAGCTGAATTGTACCAAACTTACATAGAAATGTTTATCCTACTGAAACTTTTCCATAACATTGAGCAGGAGAAAAACCTCCCTATGTCATTTTGTAAAGTCAGTTATCGCCCTGATTTCAAAGCCCAGGAAGGACACAATAAAAATAGACTGCTATAGACTAACATCCCTCATGATCATAGATGCGAATATCCTCAACAAAATACTAGCAAACTGAACCCAAGAGCACATCAAAAAGATAATTTACTGTGACCAACTGTGTTTATTCTCAAGGATGATTCAATATATACAAATCAATAAATGTGATTCACCACATGAACAGAATTAAAAAGAAAACCCTTAAGACCACAGCCATTGACCTCCACAGACACAGGGCCAGGGCAAGCGAGAGCTGAATAGTCATTGAGTGACCCTGTGTCTCTCTGAGGAAAAATTACTAAACATGGCAAAGGAAACCCTAAGAAGCCAAGAGGCAAAATGTCATCACATGCATCCTCTGTGCAAACCTGTCGGGAGGAGCACAAGAACAATCACCCTGGGGCTCCACTCAACTTCTCAGAATTTTCTAAGAAGTGCTCAGAGAGGTGGAAGAACTTTTCTGCTGAAGAGAAAGGAAAATTTGAAGATATGGGAAAGGTGGACAAGGCCCCTCATGAATGAGAAATGAAAGGCCATATCCCTCCTACAGGGGAAACCAAAAGAAGTTCAAGGCTCCCAATGCACCTAAGTTGTCTCCTTCGGCCTTTGTCTTCCTCTGTTCTGAGTATCGTCCCCTAATCAAAGGAGAACCTCCTGGCCTATTGGTTGGTGATGTTGTGAAGAAACTGGGAGAGATGTGGAATAACATTGCTGTGATGACAGCTTATGAGAAGAAGGACACAAAGATGACGGAAAAATACAAAAAGGATATTGCTGTTCACTGAGTTACAGGAAAGCCTGATGCAGCAAAACAAAAAGTTGTCAAGCCTGAAATAAAGCAAAAGAAAAAAAAAAAATAAAAGAGAGAGGAGGAACATGAGGAATTGTAGAGGATGAAGAGGAGGAGGAGGAGGATGAGAAAGTTGGGTCGAGCATGAGTTTTTCTTGTCTATAAAGCATTCAGCACTTCTGTACACAACTCACTCCTCTTAAAGAAAAAACTCAAATGTAAGGCTGTGTAAGAGTTGTTGCTTTACAGTGCTTTATTTTGTTTTTTCTTATTTTTTTTTTGTATAGGTAACACACTACCAAATGTGTCTTTACATAGCCCAGTCCTGGTGGTATTTTCAACAGCCACTAATCTTTCCTGATACAGTATGGGGGTTGTAAACCAGCATGGAAATTTAAAGGTTTTGTTGTTACAAATCACAAATTAGTGTATACACAGCGATGGTAGTTTTTCATCTTTAGTTATCCGATGGAGCTTATACAAAATAATTGTTCCATTAAATGAATACCATTCTGCAATTGCTAAAATGTTGCAGCTGTTTTGTTGACATCTGAATGCTTCTAAGTAAATAGAACTTTTTGTTAAAAATAAAAACCCATATGACCATCTCAAAAGAAACACAAGAAACAATTGATAAAATTTAGCACTACTTTGTGATAAAAACTCTTAACTAACTAGTCATCGAAGAAATATACCTCAAAATAATAAAAAGGCATATATGATAAACCCACAGCCAACATCATATTGAATAAGGAAAAGCTATAAACATTCCCCTTAAGAACCGGAATAAGCCAATGGTGCCAACTGCCAGCACTTCTATCAACCCAGTATTAAGAGAAAGAAACAAATGGCAACCACATCGGGAAAAAATAAGTTAAACTATACCAGTTTGCCAACAATATGATCTTATATATAGAAAATCCTAAAGATTCCACCAAAAGATTCTTAGAATTAATAAATAAATTCTGTGAAGTCTCAGGTTACAATGTTAGTGTACACCAATTCAAAGCATGTCTGTGAACTAATAACAGTGAAGAAGAAAGTCTAATCAAGAAATCATTTAAATAATAGCAACAAACTAAGAAGGTGAAAGATTCCTACAAAGAGAAGTAAAAAACACTGATGAAAGAAATCATAGATGACACAGATAGAAAAATACTCGTCCAAATGAATTGGAAGAATTAATATAGGTAAAATGTCCATACTCCCTCGAGTGATTTACTTATCAATGCAATTACCATCAAAATACCATCATAATTTTTCACAGATCTGAAAAACAATATTAAATTTCATATAAAACCAAAAAAGAATCTGAAGAGCCAAAGCAATCCTAAGCAAAAAGGAAATCTCTGGACCCATAACATTATCTGTTTTCAAAATGCACTATAAGGCTATAGTAACCAAAACAGCATGGTACTGGCATAAAAGTGGACACGTAGACCAGTGGAACACAATAGAGAACCCACATAGCTAGGATTACATAAATACTCAGTTCATACTAGACAGTTTTAGCTGTGTGAAATAAAGCCACACAGCTAGGACTAACTGATTTTCCACAAATCAAACAAACACATACATAGAAAAAGATACTTTATTCAACAAATGGTACTGGGAAACCAAGATAATGACCTGCAGAAGAATGTAAATGGATCCCTCTCTCATCCCATATACCATTTAAAGACTAAAATGTAAGACCCGAAATCATAATGATTCTAAAAGAAAATGTAGAAAAAATTCTTCCAGACGTTGGCAAAGAATCTAAGATTGAGACCTCAGAAACAACACAAAAAAATAAACAAATGGGACTTAATTACAAAGTTTCTGCACAGTAAAGGAAATAATCAACAGAGGAAACAGAAAACTTATAGAATGGGGCAAAATATTTGCAAACTATATGCCTGACAAAGGGCTAATATCCAGAATCTATAAAGAACTCAAAAAAATCAGCAAGAAAAAAACGAATAACCCATCAAAAAGTAGGCAAAAGAGCAGACTTTTTTCAAAAGAAGATAGACAAATGACTAACGAACATATGAAAAAAAAATGCTCAATATCACTAAACATCAGGGAAATGCAAATTAAAACCACAATGAGATACTAACTATTTCCTGGCAGAATGGTCATTATCAAAAATAAGAAAACAATAAATGTTGGTGTGGATGCAGTGAAAAGGGATGCTTATTCGTTGCTGGTGGAATTGTAAACTAGTACAGCCTCTACAGAAAACAGTATGGAGCTTACTTAAAGAACTAAGAGTAGTCCTACTATTTGATCAGCAACCCTACTACTGGGTCCCCAAAGAAAAAGAAGTCATAACAAAGATAAGCACACCCAAATATTTATCACAGCACAATTGTAAAGATAGGGAATCAACCTAAGTGCCCACTGAGTGAGGAGTAAGGAAAATATGGGGTGTGTATGTATACATACACCATGGAGTACTACTCAGCCACTAAAATATACTAAATAATGTCTCTTGAAGCAACTTGGATGAAACTGGAGCCCATTTTCCTAAGCAGAGTATCTCAGGAATGGCAAAAAATAAACTTTGCATTTTCACTTTTAACTAGGAAATAAATGAGAGATATATATGGACGCGAAGAGGTATAATGAATATTGAAAACCTAGAAGGGAGAAGAAGAAAGAGATGAAAATCTCACCTGTCGAGTACAACATACACTATTCTAGTGACAGATACACTGAAACTCATTACTTCAGTGTTATCCAATTCATCCATGTAACCAAAAACACTGGTACTCACTAAATCAGCAACTTTCACCTGGTATGCCGTGTCACACTGGTGTCTCACAAGAGGATCTTAGGTGTGTTGCAAACAGTTTTAAAGATCATTAATTAAGTTATTTTTGGAAGAAGTTCAAAGCACAGTGAGTATATTCTCTTATTCTCTGTTGTAGGTTTATTTATTTATTTATTTATTTTTTGGATCAACATAAGTGTGTATGGAAATTTAACTATAGGTTCAAGTGTGCCATGAGATAAAAAAGGATGAAAACACTCCTCTAAAAACTATTAAAATTTAAAAAACATTCAAAAATTAAAAGGGAGGGAGAGGTTTAAGATTAAAAATCAATTTGGGGTGACCTAAGAATATAATTAGGCACAGAATATAGTGTTTCAATATGTAAACATTCTGGTAGTTAAACAAGTATAATAAATCTACACTCTATAAAGAATTAATTGATCAAGCAAAGCAAAAGACATCTTGTACATGTCATTTGCCTGGATTTTTTTGCAATAACCATTAAGAATGTCTTTCCAAAAGGAATTTAATTGGGAAAATGAGGAATAAGGAAAATGCTGAATACAAACTCAATTTTACTGTTAAGATATAAAAGTATAATTCTAAGAAAAAAATAATAAGATAAACATTAAATATAACCATTTTAATAATCATTGTCAAGATTACCATAGTCTAATAGATTGAATTAAATAAACTTTAAAATGAAGAAATTGAATAAAAGTATAAAGTTATTTAAAATAACATGGAATCAGAATTTCATTAAAGTTATAGAAGAGCTAAAATTATCAAATCCATGGTTTTTTTCTTTATGTGTGTCCTTATTTAAAGGGATTACTTGCTAAGGCAAATTATAGTGCCCTAAGAACACGATTGAAGTCTTTTACATTTTTTCTAAGAAGTATTTAATTATGGAAACAGGAGTAGAAAATATTATGCAACTGAAAATAGAATTTTTTTCTTAACACACTCTCAGCCTACTCTTGGTAGTAAAATGCCTCCAGCATTTTTGGGTCTCTAGAATAAGGTGGACAATGTAATTATTTGATAGTGCTCTCATTTACTATTTTGACTGCGGTTCTTAAACATGTATGTATAGTTCCCTATTCCCAAAATATAAAACCTGCTACCCGTGGGCTAGTAAGAGAAAAAAGAAAAAACAAAACAAAACAAAATGATAAAATCTATTATTTTAAATAAGACACATATATACGTAAAGTTTAAAGGGTAACTCTACACTGAGGGCTAGAAATTGTTGTACAAGTTGGCATGATTCTTCTGTAGGACAATAAATAATATTCAAAGCTTTAAGGGTTGACATTCGTTTTGATCTTGTATTTTTCTCTCTGAAATTTATCTGAATAAAAGATGTACTTGTAGAATATTTTATTGAAAAAGATGTTTGTCATATTTTTTCTTATAGCAACAAAACATTGAAACATTCTTTGTCTATAAAACAATAGATGGACTAAATAAGTATTATATATTCATATAATGGTATTATATGTAATTAATAAAAACAATGGCAAAATTTTTACAGTAGACCAATACAAGGTTATGAGATATGGGACTGCAATCTAATACAGATTCTGGGAAAAAATATGGAGAATCCTCAAAGAACTCAAATTAAACTTCTCATTTGACCCTGCAAATCTCCTCCTAGGCACCTCCCCAGAAGAAAAAAAAGTCACTTTATCATAAGGCTATTTACACTAGATTGTTTATCACCTCTCAATTTACAATTGCCAAGATGTGGAAACAACATAAATGCCCATTGACTCAGAAATAGATTGGCAAATTGTGGTATATGTACACCACAGAATACTATTCAGCCATAAAGAAGATGGTGACTTCACATCTTTTGTATTAACCTGGATGGAGTTGAAACACATTCTTATTAGTAAAATATCACAAGAATGGAAAAGAAAATAACCAATGTACTTAATACTAATCTGAAGCCAACAGAGGATCTAATGTATGCTGACATAGGGGAAAAGCTCATTTCAGTGCAACTTTGGGTGAGGAGGAACTCGGGAGGGGAAGGGGGTGCTTCCATTGAGGGGGCACAATGTGGGGGTGTCTGGCACACCTTTTGAGTGCAGAACATAACTACAAGAGAGACTTTACCTAACAAATTCAAATATTGTGATTTGGTTGTTTATACCTCACATGAATCTGAAATAAAAAAAAAAAATTATGGGATAGTTTATTTAGCATATGTAAACTAGTCTAAGAAAAACATTTGCAAATTAATACACATGCAGATAAACACATAGAATTATATATGTCAATATATTTTTAGCATTTGTATATCTCTAGTGAAATTATGGGTGCTTTTTATTTTGTTCTTAGTGTTTATTTATGTTCTATGACGTTCCTACAATAATACATATTACTCTTGGATTAAAAAAGAACATCATTTTAAAAGTTAAAGAAAACATACAACGTAAATTGAGCATGTGGCTACCCTGTGAACACAGAGTAAAGGGATCTCTCTTAGAGTAGGAATCTAAGGGCTGTGTATTTCTAGAGGTCCCTATTAATTAAGCAGCATGGCAGGTAATGCAATACATGAGAAAGGGTGTGCTTGGCTTTTAGCTCAAGCTTTGCTGTTTAACAGTTGAAAGACTTTGGGTAAGCTCTGCTCTTGACGTCTCTTATTTTTTTATCTATATAAAAAAAATGTATACCAAGGACTCCTAACCTTCTATCCCCATGGGTTACTGTGATATTCAAATATATGCATGATAGTTAAATTTGTAGAGACAGAAAGTATAATAAAATGGTGGTTGCCAGGGGCTAGGGAGGAAGAAAGGAGGAGCTCTTATTTAATGGGTAGGGAATGTCAGCTTTGTAAGATGCCAGGTGTCCTGGAGATGGATGGTGGTAATAGTTGCCTAACAATGTGAATATACTCAACATTATTAAATTGCACACTTAAAAATGGTTATTAGGGTAAATATTATCACACACAAAAAATTAAACATTTAAAAAGAATGGTTTTCCCTAATCATCCCTGAAAGTCCTGCTCCCCGTTTGGGGAGGGACATACTAACTAAAACAGGAACTTTTCCCTCCTGGAGAGCTAGTCATGATCAAAAATCCTCCCTCTAATTCACCTTCTCTGACCCCAACTTGGGAAGTCCCCTTTCCTGTTATCTTGTCTTCTTCTACTGTTGAAGTTGTAGGAGTCGATTCCTGTATACATCATTCACGAGTAAAGTCCTGGAACCCTCCATCTTCTATGGAGGCAGGCAATGAAGACAGCCAACCACAGACCACCTACACTTGTGAGCCGAAAGTTTGAAGTTATTATTTAGGAAACAGCAAGAAAAATCCTAATATGGTTTTCTTTTAGCATCATTGAATAGGTGCTTCTGACCTGACGCTGCTCTACCTTTGCCTATTACTGATTACACTAATCAGATTTATGTTTTCCAGAAAGGTCATCAAGCCACACGCAATAAAGATGGTCCCAGTCCATGAACCCCTGTATCACTCTCCCTCCAGAGAAACCCTAACTGCCCCCTTCT
>CAUYRH010010348.1:0-20766 GCA_963574655.1 Perodicticus potto
CTTTGTGTGAAGTTGAGCATTTTTGTTGGAGTTGAGTTCCACTTTTAGTGCCTTGTGGTCTGAAAAGATGCAAGGTAGAATTTCAATTCTTTTGATCCTGCTGAGGTTTGTTTTGTGTCCTAGGATATGATCAATTTTGGAGAATGTTCCGTGGGATGATGAGAAAAATGCAGGTTATATTACAAGGCCATAGTGGTCAAGCTGGCACGGTACTGGCACAAAAATAGAGTCATAGATACTTGTAATCATATAGAATCATATAGAAAACATGGAAATGAAACCAACAACTTACAGCTATCTTATCTTTGATTAACTAAACAAGAGCATTCACTGGGGGAAAGACTCCCTATTTAATAAATAGTGCTGGGAGAATTGGATATTCATATATAAAAGATTGAAACTGGATGCGCACCTTTCTCCACTCACAAAAATTGATTCAAGATGGATAAAGGGCTTAAATTTAAGACATGAAACAAAAAAAAAATCCTCAAAGAAAGAATTGGAAGAACACTGGAAGATATTGGCCTGGGGAAAGACTTTATGAGGAAGACTACCATAGCAATAGCAACAACTGCAACAATAAACAAATGGGACTTAATGAAACTGAAAAGCTTCTGTAGAGCCAAGGAGACAACAACCAAGGCAAATAGACAACCTACCCAATGGGAAAGGACATGTGGGCATTTTGAATCTGATAAAAGTTTAATTACCAGGATCTATACAGACCTTCAATTAATCTATAGGAAAAAAACCAACAATCCCATACATCAATGGGGAAGAGAGATGAATAGAATCTTCTCTAAAGGTGACAGACGAATGACCAGTAAACACTTGAAAAAATGCTCATCATCCCTAAGTATTAGAGAAATGCAAATTAAAACCACCCTGAGATAGCATCTAACTCCAGTAAGAATGGCCTATATCACAAAATCTCAAAATTGCAGATGTTAGCATGGATGTGGGGAGAAAGGAACACTTCTACACTGCTGGTGGGACTGCCAACTAATACAGCCTTTTTGGAAAGAAGTATGGAGAAAGCTCAAAGAACTCGACCTAGACCTCCCATTTGATCCTGCAATCCCATTACTGGGCATCTATCCAGAAGAAAAAAAAAACTTTTATTATAAAGACACTTGCGGTGGCACCTGTGGCTCAAAGGAGTAGGGCCCCATATGCCGAAGGTGGCAGGTTCAAACCCAGCCCTGGCCAAAAACTGAAAAATAAAAAATAAAATGCAAAGACACTTGTACTAGGCTGTTTATCGCAGCACAATTTACAATTGCCAAAATGTGGAAACAGCCTAAATATCTTTCAACCCAGGAATGGATAGGTAAGCTATGGTATATGTATACCATGGAATATTACTCAGCCATCAAAATCAATGGAGACTTTGCAGTGTTTGTACTAACTTGGATGGAGGTGGAACACATTATTCTTAGTGAAACATCACAGGAATGAAGAAGCATGAATCCTATGTATTCAACTTTGATATGAGGACAATAAATGACAACTAATGACACAGTAGGGCATGGGGGGAGAGGAGAGCAGACAGAGAGAGAAGGAGGGAGGAGGTGAGGGAAAGAAAAGAAAAAAGGAAAGAACATAGTGACTAATTCTCACATAAATTGGATTCAATTTTGACCAAAGTACATTACTTAAACATTAATTTTTAATTCAACTTGTTGATATGTTGTTTGAGATATTGCATCCTCACTTATAAGTAAAATAAGTTTGTGATTTCCATTTATGACAATATATTTTCTCCAGTCTCAATATCAAGTGTATCTAGATCAAGCAGAATGATTTTGAAATATTTCTTCTTTTCTATTGTCTATAGGATTTGGCATGATCTGCTTTTTGAAACTCTCCTTTACTTTTATTTGTATGGTATTAGTTGTCTATTTTTTGAGACTTTGGAAAAAAAATAAGAAGTTAACTGATGATTTCATGCTGAGCCTCAGAGTCAAAGCACTCTATAATGTCATATTTGACAATGTGTACGTTGCTTTCTTGGCATTATTATTGCTAAAATTGCTTGATATTTCAATGAAGTAATCATCTGTTTTCTTTTCTGAATGTATTTGTCTTCGTTCATTCTTTACATGGTTTTTGTTTCTAGTCTTTATCTTAAACATTGTTATTGTTATTGAATTTTAAGCCTTTTAAATTCTGTGAAGGCAAAAAGTGGAAACCTAATTAACACATGTATATGTAAAAATAAAAAAAAATAAAAAGACAGAAAAATAGGAATTTTTCTCCAAACTGATTGAAACCGAATACTTACTACTTACTGCTTACCTAGTAACAAAAGGTTGATTTTCTTGGAGGACCAATATGCCCGGCTAAGAATGACATTTCCTAACTTTCTTTGCAGATAAGAATGGCCATGAAAATGTAAGCAGAAGTAGCAAAAGCAGGTTTCACATAAAATGCTCTTTTTGCTTTTTGCCTCCCCCTTCATTCTGGCTGGAACTCAAATGTGATGGTTGAAGCACCAGCAGCTATGTTGTGAACCTGAGGAAGGAAGCCATAGGCTACAAAGCATAACCTGTGAGATGGAGCCTGGAATCATGATGACTTTGGAGAGCTAATCTATTAGTCCCCTCATTGATACTAGGGATACTAGTGAATTGCACTAGCCCTTCCCCTTGATAAATTCACAAGGAAGATGAATTTCCTTGTGAATGGAAAGGAATGGAGGAGAGAGACATGTAAACCAGTAACTACAGGAGGATAAATAATCTTAAAAAAAAAATCACAAACTCTGAGCTTCGATAGTTATTGTTCTTCAAACTGTGTCTGTTCTGCCATGCTATATTTAATTCATATCAACTTTTCATTTTCCAAGAACTTCTAAGTACCTTGAAAATTCATTGGCCATATCCATAATTGCATTTGAGAATCATTCATAAATTAAATGAAATTCAACAAATAATAACTGAGTATTTGTCATGTCCAAGGCATTGCCTACATGGCCATACAGAAATGTTGGACTAGCAGTCAGTCTTCATATAGCTTTCTGCAAGTGCCTGAGAGGCACAAAGCACCATAAATCCACATGGCCAAGAGTCATTCTTTTCTTCAGATTCCTCCTTTTTGAGACAGACTTTAAGAAAAATCAAGCAAAATAATACCTGTTATAAAGGCAGGCCAGTAAATAAGTGTAGAGAGACTATTATTCTGGGATATTATTTGTGCTAAAAAGAAACGATCTATTGAGCCATGTGACGACCTGGAGAAAAATTAAATGCACATTCCTAAGTGAAATAAACTAATCTGAAAGGGCTAAGAACTATATGACTCCAACTATACAACATTCTAGAAAAGTCAAAAACCTATGGAGATAGTATAAAGATCAGTAATTCCCAGGGGTCTGGAGGGAGAAGGGATGTGTGCATGCAGGCAGAGTACAGAGGATGTTTAGGGGAGTGAAACCACTCCGTGTGACGTTACAGTGGGAGACACGTTTGTTAAAACCCATTCAACATGCAGCATAAAGGTGGAGCCCTACTGTAAGCTCGGGACTTTGTGATTCCGATTTGCCAGTGTAGCTTCATCAACTGTAACAGATGAAACACTGGGTGGGGGGTGGGGCTGTTGGTGGTGGGGAGGCTGGAGCAGGTGGGGACCTCCATGCTCTCACTCAGTTTCCTGTGAACCTAAAACTGCTCTAAACAACAAAGCCTATGCTTTAAAGAATAATTAGATGAAAGATTGTGGAAAGCAAGATAGTCACTTGGTGCCCAGGTGCCATCCTCAAGACTTCTAGAAATTGACAGAGGGAGACGCAGCTTTCTGATGGAGAAACCCTACGGCTGCCTCCTCCTAAGGACTGAATTTAGCATCAGTAATAGTGGAGCCTCCTGATAAGAGACATTATGATGGGTTGCAAGGATTGCCCCAGAAGTATTTAATCTGAATATAATCAAGCCTCTAACTCTGACTTGAAGTTTGAGGAAGATACAAAGAAAAGAAATCCAGTTAAATGACACCTTGAGAAAACAGAATCAGACAAACAGAGACTAGAGGACATTCCTATAGAGACTAGAGGACCTCGTCTGAACTCTGCGGTCAGTGACGCAGAAATAGATAACTATTTTAGAAAGGTGGGGCAGAGCCATTACAGCTAAAAAAGATATTGAAGAGATATCACAATCAGATGCATACATAAATCTTAACAGGATCCTTAAGACAAGTGGGAAAAAAATTTAATATGGATTAACATTAAATGATAGTGTTAATTAATATTAATTGTATTAGGTCTGGTCATTTTATTGAGATTATATAGGCTCACTCCTCAGAAGATGAGGGCTGGGTATTCAAAACAATATCATGATATCTGCAGTTTACTTTCAAATGGTTCAGCCAGAGATACAGAGGAAGAGTTAGAAAGCTAGACAGTAAATGTGTGGTCCAGTGGTCGGGCTCAACTGTAGATTCTTGGAACACTCAAGTACCTTTTCCTCAAATTTTCCATATGTTGGTAAATCTCCATAATAAATATTAGGGAAAAATATTGTATCTTGACTATCAAATTGTTTAGATGAGTCTACAACTGTATTTTATGTTTTCCTAACTGAGCTAAAGAAATGTTTGTGTCCTCAAGGTAGAAATATAGATTTCTGGACACTCACTGGAGGCCTGATGCAAAGACGTTGTTACACCTGCAAATTACTGTGAACATACATTTTCACAGGACACCTCCAGGCCGCTTTGAGAGTTGGAAATGCAGCCTATGTGCTACCATTGCCTGAGGCGAGCACAGGAGAAGTGTAGGCAAGTTCTCATGATTGACCATGCTTTATTTGGTGCCCAGACTAATATCAAAAGTTATGGGAGGACAAGGATTGCCACAGTTTTCTAAGACGCAGCTTCAAGCTGCTGACACAAGCTCTGTCTGGTCGGCCCTGTGAGGACACCTACGCAGGGGAGCACAGGGAAATTTCTGCAAGTCAGAGCAGGTCGTGTGGCCACTCAGGAGAACATTCCACATGTCTGCTGTGGGCAATCAGTTTCTCTGAGCACAGTTTATGCAATTTCTAAATAGGGGCATGAAGGAATTCTGATTATCATCTCTAAGTTCTCTTAATTTCTCTTTTCTAATTACTCTTATTCACTTCGATGGTTCTTGGTGGGGTGAGGGGAAGAGGCAGGAGAGATGCAGGAACAGAGGGAAAGCGCAGTGTACTGTGTGCTGCGGCCTCTCGCCAGGTTCCTGCACCTGCCCAGCAAACCCCTCTCCCGAGCCCTCCTCAGCAATTTTATAGCCAAGGCAAAGCCCTCAACAGTTGAGAAAATCTTCCTGTGGTTTGGTGTTTGGCGTCTTTAATTATGGCTGGCAGACCGTGAACCTGGTGCCATCGTCAAAGAGTTTTCTGTGCAAGTGATAGCAACTAATATTTGTGTGGCATTTTACAATTTATAAAATTCTTTGTTAACATGTGTTACTTCAACATGTATTCATTCCTGGGAATTCAGTGTTGTGCCCACTTCAAACTACACTGTGGCTCAGAAGGGCAAAACTCAGCCCTCAACTGGTCAGTAGCAGGGCTGGCAGCTGAGTCAGGCCTTCTGCTCATCCACCTTGCACGGATGGTGGTCCTAATACTTCATTCTCAAGGCCGAGCCTTTAACTGAAAGCACTCAATTGTATATGCCTGAACAATGAAAGAACGTCTTTGTGATTCAAAGCCTGGTTAATTGAAAGCTATTTTAGGGAGTTACGAATGTAGTGGTCAAAAGAGTGTGAGTTCTGGAATCATGGAGTCTGGGCTCAAGTCCCACTTCTGTTTACAAATGGTGCAACCCTTGGCCAGTCAGGTTCATACCTGAGCCTCCCTTTTACCCCACGGGGCTATTTTGAGGACCAAATAAAATGAGATGCGGTACCATTTAGTACTTGCTAAATGTTTGCTGTCATAATGCTTTATGATTTTTTTTCTGTCACGACTATCCAAGGATCCACGTGGGAGCAATCACCTCTTCTAACCAGCACTCCCTACATCAGGGAGCAGATTTTCTTTTTTCCCTTTTTTCCAAAATTGAACATTTTCAATGGTCTGTGAGTATGGTCTATTAGTTCAGGGAACATTCAGACAGTGACTAATTGGAAAAATGTCAAAACTCTTGTCCTTGGTGGTCCCAAAGCATGACAATATGCTGCTGAAATTTGATGATTTTCTTAGCAAGCTACTTGAATTTCTTTCAAGATAAATTATCTACCTTGAGAAGAAACTTTCTTATTCAGAAAAGTTACGAGGCTAGTCCTAGTTCTCTCTTAGTCATCATATAAAAAGCCTGTGACCCAGAATGCTTTCTCCAACATACCTGTACTTGTTGTTAGTAGATCTTAAGATAATGGCCTCATTTCATCATCGACTTATACTTAAGCCAGGAAAGTCTATATAAGCTTGGGAAAGAAAGTGGGTTTTCTCCAGCTTGATCTCTTCTTGATTACAAACTTGAAATCCGCATTAACTCTTAGCGAACATTAAGGTAAGTGGAAGACCCTAAAATTTTCCAAGGGTATGCTTTTTGGAATATAAACATAAAAAGATACATTGGGCTTTATTTGTATTATAATATTATTTATACACGATTGGACTACTGCCTAGTGAAAGGCAGATTTCTATTAGGCATAAGATCATCCAGCGTGCTCATATAATAGAAAAATGAGTAGCGTTAAGAATCCAAAACCGTTTTTGCTGGTCAGATAACACTGAGTAAGTCAGAGCTTGTCTGCAGCTGTAAAACTGTCCTACCAATCTGTAACCTATCTATAGGTTAAGTTAAATTATATGTAAGAAAGTGCCCTGTAAATTGGAAAGGTTGCTGCTAACATAAAATATCCTCATAATAGTTATCCATATAATTTAAAAATTCAACTATTTTGACCATTGTTGCCAAAACGCATATATGGAAAATCAGTGTCTCAAAGACAAACTTCCTTGTGCTAAATGTTTTCCTTGTACTGCAGTTGCTGTCATCGAGCTGTGAATTTATTGGTTAACTTTCTCTTTTTTAGGATATTCCTATCTTCAGGCAATCAACATGGATACCATTGTGGACACCTCTGTATTTCTGGGAAAATTTCTCTATTTCTTTTTAGAAGCTTTTGCTTACAAAATAATTCCCAAGAGAAAAAAGAATGTTGCCGGAGAGATAGTACTTATAACAGGAGCCGGAAGTGGACTGGGTCGGCAATTGGCCATGCATTTTGCTAGGCTCGGAGCCATTTTAGTTCTGTGGGACATTAATGAAGAAGGCAATATGGAAACATGCAGACTGGCCAAAGAAAAGGGTGCTGTGAAAGTTTTCGCCTATACGTGTGACTGTAGCAAAAGGAAAGACATCTATAGAGTCGCTGATCAGGTAAGCCGAGCCGGGTTCTTTCCTTCTGTGCCTGAAAAAAATCTGTCTCTGCATCTGGAGTATGCACTTTTGTGAAAAGAGGAGAGAGGAGTTTGTCATAAACTTCCCCCAAAATAAATCTCTGTGTGTCTCCCGCTTAAGTCCGCATGCCAGAACTAGAGCTTTGTAACCTCTGTAAAAGGATTACAGCATAAAACAATGCAAGTGGGAATCTGATAAGCCTTCTTAGCCAGCATTGCCCAGCTGCCCTTCTGGGCAACTCATTTGCCATCAGAAGTTCATAAAAATGGAGCTTAGTCCTGGCTCTGCTGCTCAGTAGTTGTGCAACTTTTCCCAAGTTACTCCACTTCTCTAGGTTCCTGTTTCTTCACCTGTGAAATGAAAGGATTGACCCAATAATCTTCATCACTGTCAACTTGAACTTAACTTTCTATGTTTTGTGATTCTAATGCATATTCATTATCAACCTGTACTGAGGACATAAAGAGTATGAAATAGAAAGTAGAAGAAATAAAATAAAAATATGCTAAGTGCATTTGCTCTTTTTTGTTTGCTTGTTTGAGACAGAGTCTCAAGCTGGTGCCTTGGGTACAGTGCTGTGGCGTCACAGCTCACAGCAACCTCAAATTCTACGGGCTAAGGCGCCAGCCACGTACACCTGAGCTGGCAGGTTCAAATCCAGCCCAGGCCCACCAAACAACAATGATGGCTGCAAGCAAAAAATGGCGGGCGTTGTGGTGGGTGCCTTTAGTCCCAGCTACTTGGGAGGTGGAGGCAAGAGACTCACTTGAACCCAGGAATTGGAGGCTGCTGTGAGCTGTGATGCCACGGCACTCTATCCAGGGTGACAGCTTGAGGCTCTGTCTCAAAAAAAAAAAAAAAAAAAAAGGAAGAGGCAGGCAAATGCCACCGCAGAAATAACCAGCTGACACCTGCCACGCTGAGGGGACCTAACTGCCATCTGTAGAAGCCATTTTGAGCCATATAGCCTGGTCTGGAGCTGGGCTGCCAATAGTGCTCCAGGAAAGGGTGTTAACACAGAAACAGGAGATAAAGAAAATACGCTACAACGTACTGAAGGGCACCTCCACACAAAGGGCAATCTGTGGCTCAAGGAGTAGGGCGCTGGCCACATATACAGGGGGTGGTGGGTTCGAGCCTGGCCCTGGCTAAAAAAAACTCCAAAAAAAAGAAAGATGCTTTAAAAACAAAAAAATACCAAGATGAAATGCATGGTTCCAGAAATGCAATTCTTTACAAAGTTACTATAACACTGCCAAATTTCTATATTACAAGATAAAAACATCTAGTTTTAAAGAAACTACCTGAAGAATATGAGAAAAGGAAATTGTGACTGGAGAAGATAAATATCCCAATGTAATACCTCTATCGAGTTAATGGTTTCCTCACTTCCGACCAGGTCAGAAAGGAAGTTGGCGATGTGACCATTCTCATCAACAACGCTGGCGTCGTGACAGGAGAGCCCTTCCTGGACACTCCAGACCACATGGTAGAGAGATCATTCCTCGTAAACGCCATATCTCATTTCTGGGTAAATTTTTATTTTTCATTTTCTCTTATTGGGGGTTATGGAAATGCCATGTATTTATATAAACATCTGTTGGTGCATTTGTCTATATAAATAAACCATTTATTGCGGGTTTTCAGTTGATAGACCGGTGGGGTCTCATCTTTGCCAGGTTTCACTCTGCCACTCCCATCTGTATTTTTCCTGATCTTGCCCTATTCCACATTCCCAGAAAAATTCCTTTCTCTTTACCCTCTCTGGTTTTGTCTCAAGGCTGTTTAGAAGTAACAAACTGAGAATGTAATAGCAGTTTTACACAAGAGATTTCATTTGTTCATGAGTGAATGAAGAACATGTGTCTGAGGTCAGACAACTGAGTTCATGAACTTGTCCTAGAAAAAGTGCTACGTACCTCACTGCTGAATATCTCTACAGTCACCAGATGACCAAGGGGAGTACTTTGAAGGTGACCATACTGCTATTCAGCAGGGAGGAATGTAGCACTTTTTCTAGGATGAGTTACAGAACTTAATCGTCACACCTTGTAGAGAGGAGGGCTCTTTTCAGAAAGGTGGTTTAATTGCGTAGAAGACTATGGGAGGTTACAAAAGCAACAAAGGCACAGGGAATCACGACAGCCACTAGTGACTGAGCACTTGATCCAGACCAGGCACCATCACAAATGCTTTAACTACAGAGGCAGCCACAGCACCGTTTTCATTCTCATTTTATAGATAAAGGAAACTGAGGCCGAAAGTGTTTAAATAAATCCTCCAACATCATGCAGCTGGTCTGTGGCGGCTCAAGCTTCCAGAAGGAAGAAGTGAGAGAGGACTGAAAGACCCAGGTTAAGGGAAATTAGTTAACTTATAACTCAGAAATGTCTTCTTCCAGGCCCGGAGAGGCTGGTCAGTGCTGTCCAGAACTGTCTTTGGTGATGGCAATGCTCTTCTTCTGTGCTTCCCAGGACGGCGGCCTCTGGGCGTCTGTGGCTATGGAGGGCTAATGATGTGGCTAATTACTGAAGCGCTGAGCTTTAACTCTATGTCACATATTTCACTGAAGTGCATGCTTGCCCAGAGGCCATCGCTTTGGTCAGTGTGAGTCTAGAAAATGGAGAGGGGTGCAAGAGGCCTTGAGTTACCAGATGCCTTTCCTCAGGGAGGGCTCATCCTCTGTCTGTGAGGGAATGAGCCTTAGTGGGGGGCAGGGTCACAGGAGGTACAGGTGGTGGGAATCTGGGCCATGGGAGACATCGAGAAGAGGGGCAAGAAGGTCTTTAGTCCTTTGTGTCTCCAAAAGTAGGGCTGATCTGGGAATGGGCTCGCTTTAAGTGTCCCTGGCTCCTCCCTCTTTGCACTCAACACTCGCTTACCAGTCTCAAAGCTGTGTGTTCTGTCTTCTTTCCTGGTCACCAGGAAGCTAGGAGGAGCCCTGTGGAGCACCTGGCATAGATATTCTATTAAACCATGAAAACTATTGATTCCCTTCCTTGTCCCACCCAAAAACCTTTCCTTTTGAAAGGGAGGAAGTACCTCCAGGGTTAATGGAGCTAGGGTGACCCTGTTTTTCTAATCACACCACACAAACAGAGACCATCCCTCATTCCTTCCTTTCCTGCATCCTTGGTCTGCCTAGCCTGACTTGTCAAGAGCCCTTCTGGCCCTCATGCCATAAGACTCTCGTACAAGCCATCCTCATTTCTTACAGCACACCTCATGGCCCTGCACTTTCAAATAGTGCCTTCTAACCTGCTGATCTTAAACATACCAAGTAAATCATCTCCCTCCCCTGCTCAAGTGTATTCAGAGGCTTCCAAACGCATTTAGAATAACACACAGTTCCCCACCATGGCCTTTAAGCCCAGGTAGGATGAGGCAACTTCCTTCCCTAACTGTTTCCCATCTTTGATTTTCTCTACTTTTTGCTCACTTTTCACGCTCAAGGACCCTGGTCAAACCCCATAGCACATCAGTTTTTTCTCATTTGAGGGTCTTTGCCCATGCTCTTCTCTCTCTAACGAGAATATTCTTTCTTCTGACTAACACAGTAACTCCCTCTCATTCTCCAAGCCTCACGTCATCTCTGAACTTGAACCTCTTTATTGTGTGTGAGTTCTGTTGTTTGTCTTGAATAATTTGCATAGCTAACAATAAGAAGTATTAATAAATACATCTAAGCCATGTTGTTGTACACATACTAGCACATCTAGAGAGGGACGATTCTGAGTAACCAATAAAACTAGGGGAACTAGGGGATCAACTTTCATGTGAAGATTATGGAAGGAATCTGCATTCATCTGTAGAATTCAAGAGATTTTTTAAAAATTTCCCATAGTTCCTATTCATTTATCTATTCCAAGGCTAGGAAACCGAATACAAAAATTATGTCTCCACTAGGTACTGCCTGCTGAACTTTTACTGAGAAATTTCCTTTTATCTTCAGATGCTTTAAACCTGCCAAGGTTCCCAGCCTGCCAAGAGGTGACTCCCTTACTACCTAGATGGTTGGAAGGGGACTTAAAAGCCACAGAACAGATATCAGTCCAGTTTCCTGGCAGCTTAGTAGGCATTGGTTCCACATACTAGATACAACCAGTGTTTCAAAAGAATGGGCTTGTCATACATGATTACATGAAAATTATCCTGAAATATGGCACACCTAGAGCTGTGTGGTTGTATCATTAAGTTCTTTGATTATATCCTGGCAAAAGGGAGGCCTGGCTCTTACTTAACATGTACAAATAGGTACATCCCCATGAAAAATAAAAGATATCAGTAACAGTCATTATAATAGAATCTTCCTAGTGCCCTAAGTAGATTAGCAGACAAAGGCAATTCATGCCTTTTGTATTATCTATGAAATGGTTTGATTGTTTATGGGTGTTTGGTGATTTGAATAAGTTAAATTTTATTCCATTAATGTTTTTCTATGCTTAACCCTTTGTGAAAATACTCATCTGAACTCCAAGTAATGGAAATACCATCATTCCTTTGATGTCTCAATTTGTAATTCAAACTAAGACTCCTCATAAGATTTTTTTCTCTTAATTCAAGGGGTATCAGTTGGATTAAGATGCCATTCAAAAAGAGTTTCATTCTAGCTTACACAAGGATAGCTTCTTGAAGAGAGGATTAGAAATAGATCAAGAAGAAAGAAAAAGGGCTTCCTCATATGTTCATCAGAAAATAGACCTTGACGGCATTAAATTTCCCTCATCAACTTCATGATCCAGTCCTGCATCATTAATTCTGTTCTTCTCCATCCTATGTGCTTTCACATAGTCATCTGATTCAATCCTGGGCATGGCCTTCAAAGGGCCTCTTCACCACAACGATGTAAGGATGCCAGTCCCCTTAAGGCAATCCTTGACATGGTCCAAGCCACACTGAGATTTGGACTACCATGTCTTCATAAGACATGACTTCTGACTTGTAGATCAGAAGCCTTCAGGCAAGAAGACAGAGCCCAGAAACTGCCTATTAGTGACAAACCTGAATAGCTGTAGTTAATTCATTTCGACAACCAAAGATATCAAATTATAGAAAGTAGAAACCATTATTGAGGTGCAAGACCTGTTATACAAGGATTTTGTTAATTACTACAATGAGAGCACTGACAAAGCCCCAGGCCCTTGCTATGTGTCCCAGCCAGGGTGCAGTCTCTGAGGAATTATATCTGTATTATTAAATTCAGCCAGGAAAAGGTGAGTTTCTTTTTGGGTTTTATAGTTTTCCTCAGATTTTCTCAGGACAGATCCTAAAACGGGGATCAGATAATTGGGAAAATGGAGTGCACCAAATATACTTGATGTTTCCAGCATCCCCACTGCTGCCAATGGCCATGTCATAAATTTCAGGCTAAGGGAGCAGATTCTGGGTACTTTGCCCACCGAGGAAACACCATGTGAATGCAAAAATCACTTTCGCAGTTCTACTTTTCTAAATAAAACTAATTGAGTGACACCTTATGAGCTAGAATGACAATAGTTTTGTTTTTGTTTTATAAATAGTCCTAATAGCAGTTAACAAAATAATTATTAAGGGACTTTAGGTCTTGGAGATGTGACAATTTTTGATGATTTAACTTTCAATAGGGTGACAAAAGTTGAGGCTCAAGGGCTCAGAATAAGTATATTTTGACAGGATAGTAGGATGTAAGCACTCCAATTTGTACAAATAATCAACATATTGAATCTCATAATAGCATAAACATATTCATGATCTATGTACAAATGACTTAATAAAAAATAAAATTAAAAAAAATAAAGAATCTCTGCTTTGGGCAGACTCCTCAAAGATAAAGAATAACCTTTCAATACTTCTTGTTTACAGCAGACTAACTACTCCAAGACTAATTTTAAGCTACCTGGTCCCTCATCTTTATCACACGTAATTTCTTTCGCTCATTAACTTTAATATGTGCATATATATGTGTATGAGTTTAAACATGAAAACAACACATATGCTTATTACCAATATTATTTTACCTTTCATCATTACCTTTAAAATATAAATGACTTTATTATATTAAAAGGTAAGGATATACTGTTCACAAATTTACTTTAATCATGAATAATATACAAACCTAGATCTATACGTCATTCTCCATTTATGTCCCAGATATTACAAATACTTTGCAGAACTTAAAATACATTTTCAACAACTAATTTCTAGCTCAACACTTATTTATATTCCTTTTTATTCCCTTTAATAATAACCTAATGAGCACAAATGATGAGTTTCTATGATCAGTTCTTCTCCTACAATTTCCTTCGAAAGTCCTCCATTGATAAACGGAGCTATAAACTCAAGCAGACGCTTGGCATTACCGAGTCATTTTCCCACTAGGAAGGAGAATTTTCTCAGTTGCAAACACAGGAAACAAGTAGCAAGTCCCAGCTCAAAAGCAAATACACATAACAAGTATATCTGCGAAAAGAAAAAAACCTTATGGAGGAAACAAACAAAACAGAACTCCTAAAAGTGGTTAGACCCCTGCGAGCAGGCAACCTCTCATCTGGTACCTGGAAAAAGATGCTGAAATAAAATTGCTAAATTCTTATTTCTGGGATAATCTTTCCTACTAGACAAAAAGACATAGTTATTAGTTGTGTACATGTTAACCTCAAATTTTATAAGATTGTGAAATATCTAGGGGGGTTTTGTTTGTTTTTAATTTCACCAGTGTCCAGTTATACCCTAGACTGCCATAGGCCACTACTTTCTCTCCCTTACTCTGGGGAGTCTCACTGCCCCAGCCCATGTGAGTCTTCATAAAAACAGCACTGACACATACCTTAACCTGCAGTCCTCAGCTTCACTTTCTTGAAAGTCTCATAAACCTGCAGATACTAATAGTAGTGTGCAGCTAAGTTTCCACACCTGGGATTCTGGTCCCTAAACCTCACCAGTCTCCCAGGCAATCACCTGGGAAATGCCATCTGGGGCTCTAACTGGCTCTTTCAAACTTTTGTGCTAAAAGGTAATAACCAGCTCTTGAGATTTTAACTAGCCTACAGTCATGACTGATGCAACAAGATTTTTCAGTTTTTAATTTTTGAAAGATCAAGATGTTGTAACCGTAAGATGCAAAGACGTGAATTGCCACCACACTCAGACATGAAATGTCAAAAGAGGCCAATTGTCTGCATCTAAGCAGAAAGTCAGTCAGTCTAACAGTTCTAGAACAAGGTTAGTGAGACCCAAAAGTTCTCAAAAGCAAAGATGACATTCTTTGATTGAGAGGCTGCTTTCTGTTCTACTGGGCCCCTATGGGTGAAAGAGAGTCGGAAAATTACAGGGGTAAAGGAATTAGAACTTTTTCATGGCATGAATTATATAAATTACTGACGACTATACTGTAGACCTCAGCATACTAGAAAAATTAGGTTTTAGGATTTTTAGTGGTGCCTGTGGCTCAAAGAAGTAGGGCACCAGCCCCATATGCTGGAGGTGGTGGGTTCAAACCCAGTCCTGGCCAAAAAAACAAAAAAAAAAAATTACAAGATTTTTAGCCAACCATAAATATAAAATGTTTATATAGTTTACTTCAAAAGAAAAAGAAATCAAATGATACCTCACAGATTAGCACATACTAAACTCTGATATCCTTGAGAACACTGACTCTTTGGTCCCTACTTTTATAAGGGTGAATAAAGAATTTAACATATTATAACTCTTAAATAAGTATTTGTTAAATGCATTAGTAAATTTTCATTAAGTATTTATTAAGCAAATAAAGTAATAAATGAATGAAATGTTGACACAGTATGTTTATACCTTCCAGACATACAAGGCCTTCCTTCCTGCCATGATTAAGGCTAACCACGGGCACCTGGTCTGCATTGCAAGCATAGCAGGACTAGTTGGTTTTAATAGACTATCAGGTGAGCATTTTTTTTCACCACATGCCTTTGTATCCTCCAATCTACAGAACTCAAAAATTAGGACTCTTCCTGCACCAAGAGGAAATCTCTAGAACATTTGGCCCCATTTATAATACTAGCATTCACTCCTATTTCCATAAGAACAGATATCCTCATCTTTTTAAAAAATAAGAAGAATGTGCCTATTGGCTTATTGTTTTTTGAGGGGATTAAGAGAAATCAAAATGATTTCCATCTTTTTGTTGGGTATAGAGTGTGGAGATACACAGGTGTAATGTTTGGCCACATAAACATCTTTAGCAGTGATGGTTTGTCCTTGAGGACAAGCCAGAGAAAGGGGAGAGAGGTTCAGTTTTTAAGATCATTCCAAGAATTAACTTGTCAAATTCTATTAACTAATAGCTACTCATTTTGTTTCAGATTATTCTGCAAGTAAATTTGCAGCCTTTGGCTTTGCTGAATCTCTCTTTTTTGAATTATGTGCGTTAAAGAAAACTGAAATTAAAACCACCATTGTTTGCCCATCTTTAATCAACACTGGAATGTTTGAGGGCTGCAAAACCAAGTAAGTGAATTCTTAAAATAATCTTTGCTCCTATAGTGATTTCCCAATATTTTGCTCTTGTAGTAATTTTCTAAAATATATGTCATCACTAAATTTTGAAATATAGACGGTAAAGCAAAGGAAACAACTTGAGTGCCTAATTTAGCTAAAGAAAAACATGTCAGTATGTAGAAAATGTATTCGCTTTAAAGATAACATAGTTATGAAGTTTATGGCATGGTAAAAACCTAAACAGAAACATTAGAATATTAAAATATAACAGAAATTGGTTGTGAGAATTTTTTAAATATTTCGCATTGTGGTGTTGAAAGTATTCTTTTTCCAAAAAAAGGTATAGGGCAGTGCCTGTGGCTCAAGGAGTAGGCCGCTGGCCCCATATACTGGGGGTGGTGGGTTCAAGCCCGGCCCTGGCCAAAACTCTAAAAAAAAGGTATAAATAACTTTAAAAATAAAATATTTTATAAGAATATTTAAGATATGTGGGGAAATATTGCAAAGGGACATTCTTGTATGAAAGTTAAATTTTACTAGAACAGTCTAAACTAGGATGCAAATGAAATGTGAGAGCTTTTACACAGGGAACCAAGCCATAGTGTATGTTAAAAAGTGTAAACTAGAGGGCAGCACCTGTGGCTCAAAGGAGAAAGGCGCCAGCCCCATATGCCGGAGGTGGCGGATTCAAACCCAGCCCCGGCCAAAAACGGCAAAAAAAAAAAAAAAAAAAGTGTAAACTAAATATGAGGACAAGTGTCATAATTACAGTTGTTTAAAAAGGGACTGATATGATCCAAATGATGTGAATTAGCTATATCTGTAGCAAGGACAGACAGCCAATGAAAAGGCTGGCTAAAAGGCAATGAAACTATTTAGAGTCCAGTGATGCTATAAAATTAAATAAAGAGTTCCAAAACCAGTGGTGAAGATGTGGCAGAATGTAGAAATGAAAGCTCTCTCCCAAAGAGACATCTACTAAGCTGTTCAAAACTAGCAAAGACAATCATTTTAAAATTGCAAGACATTGATCAAAGGAATGCAAAAAATTGAAATGCATGTATTCAACTGCATCTATGGAAATTCAGTAAGAACACTGGAAGGCCATGGCTTTGGGGCTAGGGACTATACCCTTGCTTTGTGAGATAGGCTTGGCAACTTATCCAAGTTCCCACCAGAGGTGCCAGGTCCCACCTCTCCCAGCTCCCTGGGGTTCTGGATAGAGCTTTTCTGGGTACTTTGGCAGCAGGTAAACACAGTCAAGTTCCATTTTCAACAGCTTCATATCATAAGGCCTATGTTGAGGGAAGAATCTCATAAAAACAGTGCGTAAAGTGTCAAAATAATACCTATGGGATCTTTATTTGTATTCTTATCCATGTTAACTCCTATTAATTTCACAAACATATATTTCTGCTTAATAATGATAATGATCTGTCTAAAATGATACATTATCCATACGGCAAAAGATATTTTTCAGTAGATAATTTTTGCAGTTTTTCTTTTTGTTGTTGTTTGTTTGAGACAGAGTCTCACTCTGTCACCCTTGGTGAAGTGCTGTGGGGTCACAGCTGACAGCAATCTCAAACCGCTAGGCTCAAGTGATCCTCTTGCCTCAGCTTTCTGAGTAGCTGGGACTACAGGTGCATACCACAAACAACGCCCGGCTAGTTTTTCTATCTTCAGTAGAGACCAGGTCTCATTCTTGCTCAGGCGGGTTTCGAACTCCTGAGTCAAGTAATCCAGCCTCCCAGAGTGCTCAGATTATCAGCCACCATGCCCAGCCAGTTTTGCTTCTTAACGTATATAATTATTTTATATCTGGGAGGAAGATAGAGGTAAGAAAGATTCAAAACAAAAAATCTGTATGTCCAGACCATCACATGGCAGAAAATCAGTAAAAGCAAGAAGCTTACTCTAGGAAATTAAATATATTAGCTTGGTCCCAATGTTGGTCATGAGAGAAGACATAAGGCAATTTCTAAGATTTACATTTCATTTGACTATTTACAGCTATATATTATAATTCTGTATCTGGAATTTATTAATCAATGCTCCTGATGACAATAAAAATTACCATTCTGATGATCTGACTTTTTGTTCTTGTTATTACAGGCGTTCTTTTCTGTTACCATTACTGGAGCAGAAGTATGTGGCAAAAAGAATTTTAAATGCCATTTTAGAGGAACAAGTTTATGTACTGATACCCAAATTTTTATATATCGCATTGATCCTTAAACAGTAAGTTAATAATGATGTTAGTATGATCTTAGTTATCTGTGAACAAATTGCCCAGTCAGTATATCCTCTTTTGCCTATAAAGAAAGTTCATGGTTTTTTTGTTTTTTTTTTTATTTTTACATATACATGTGTTTATTAGGTTTCCACTTTTTGCCTTCACAGAATTAAAAAGGCTTAATATTTAATAACAATAACAGTGTTTAAGATAAGGATTAGAAACAAAAACCTCGAAAAGAATGAAAGAAGATAAATACAATCAGAAAAGAAATCAGACGATTACTGCATCGAAATATTAAGCAATATTAATAATAATAATGCAAAGAAAGTAACATTCACATTGTCAAATAAGAGTATGTCTATTATAGAATGCTTTAACTCTGAGCCTCAGTATGGAGTCATCAGCAAAAATCAGTATTTTTTTTCCAAAGTCTCAAAAAATAGACAACTAATATTTATAAATAAAAGTAAAAGATAATTTTAAAAAACAGATCATGCCAAATCTTATAGACAATAGAAAAAGTAGAAATAATTCAAAGTCATTCTACTTAATCAGGATACACCTTATATTAAAATTAGAGAAAATATATTGTTATAAAGGGAAATTACAAACATGTTTCACTTATAAGTGAGGATGCAATATCCTAAACAACCGATTAACAAGTTGAATTAAAAATTAATATTTAAGTAATGTACTTTGCTCAAAATTGAATCCAGTTTATGTAAGAGTTAGTCACTATTTTCTATTCTTTTTTGTTTCTTTCCCTCACCCCCTTCCTCCTTCTCTCTCTGTCTGCTCTCCTCTCCCCCCATGCCCCACTGAGTCATTAATTGTCATTAATTGTCCTCATATCAAAGTTGAATACATAGGATTCATGTTTCTCCATTCCTGTGATATTTCACTAAGAGTAATGTGTTCCACCTCCATCCAAGTTAGTACAAATGCTGCAAAATCTTCATTGTTTTTGATGGCTAAGTAATATTCCATGGTATACCTATACCATAGCTTACCCATCCATTCTTGGGTTGAAGGACATTTTGGCTGTTTCCACATTTTAGCAATTGTAAATTGGGCTGTGATAAATAGCCTAGTACAGGTGTTTTTATAATAAAAGTATTTTTTACTTCTGGATAGATGCCCAGTAATGGGATTGCAGGATCAAATGGGAGGTCTAGGTTGAGTTCTTTGAAAGTTCTCCATACTTCCTTCCAAAAAGGTTGTTTTAGTTTGCAGTCCCACCAGCAGTGTAAAAGTGTTCATTTCTCTCCACATCCGTGCCAGTATCTGCAATTTTGAGATTTTGTGATATAGGCCATTCTCACTGGAGTTAGATGATATCTCAGGGTGGTTTTAATTTGCATTTCTCTAATAATTAGGGATGATAGGCATTTTTTCAAGTGTTGACTGGCCATTTATCTGTCGTCTTTAGAGAAAATTCTATTCATCTCTCTTCCCCATTGATGTATGGGATTGTTGGGTTTTTTCTTATAGATTAATTGAAATTCTGTATAGATCCTGGTTATTAAACTTTTGTCTGATTCAAATATGCAAATATCTTTTCCCATTGAGTAGATTGTCTATTTGCTTTGGTTGTTGTCTCCTTGGCTCTACAGAAGTTTTCAATTTAATTAAGTCACATTTGTTTATTGTTGTAGTTGTTGCTATTGCTATGGCAGTCTTCCTCATAAATTCTTTCCCCAGGCCAATATCTTCCAGTGTTTTTCCAATTCTTTCTTTGAGGATTTTTATTGTTTCATGCCTTAAATTTAAGTCCTTTATCCATCTTGACTCAATTTTTATGAGTGGAGAAAGGTGCAGATCCAGTTTCAGTATATGTAGATATTCAATTCCCTCAGCACCATTTATTGAACAGGGAGTCTTTCCTCCAGCAAATGCTCTTGTTTGGTTTGTCAAAGATTAGGTGTCTGTAAGTTGTTGGTTTCTTTTCTAGGTTTTCTATACGATTTCAATTATCTACGTCTCTATTTTTCTGCCAGTACCATGCTGTCTTGACCACTATGGCCTTGTAGTACAGCCTAAAATCTGGTATGGTGATGCCCCCAGCTTTGTTTTTATTACTAAGAACTGCCTTAGCTATGTGGGGTTTTTTTCTGGTTCCGTATAAAAAACAGAATCATTTTTTCCAAATCTTGAAAGTATGATGTTGGTATCTTAATAGGGACGGCATTAAATAGGTAGATTGCTTTGGGAAGTATAGACATTTTAACAATGTTGATTCTTCCCAGGCATGAGCATGGTATGTTCTTCCATTTGTTAATATCCTCTGCTGTTTCCTTTCTTAGGATTTCCTCATTTTCTTTATGGAGGTCCTTCACCTCCTTTGTTAGGTATATACCTAGGTATTTCATTTTCTTTGAAGCTATGGTGAAGGGAGTTGTGTCCTTAATTAGCCTCTCATCTCAACTGTTATTGCTGTATACAAAGGCTACTGACTTGTGGATATTGATTTTATATCCTGAGACATTACTGAATTTTCTGATGACTTCCAGGAGTCTTGTGGTTGAGTCTTTGGGGTTCTCTAAGTATAAGATCATGTCGTCAGCAAAGAGGGAGAGTTTGACTTCCTCTGCTCCCATTTGGATGCCCTTTATTTCCTTGTCATGCCTAATTGTATTGGCTAGCACTTCCAGCACTACGTTGAATAGTAATGGTGACAGAGGACA
>CAUYRH010010349.1:0-17526 GCA_963574655.1 Perodicticus potto
AGCCTTAAAGAAAGATGGAGACTTTACCTCTTTCATGTTTACATGGATGGAGCTGGAACATGTTCTTCTTAGCAAAGTATCTCAAGAATGGAAGAAAAAGTATCCAATGTACTCAGCCCTACTATGAAGCTAATTTATAGCTGTCGTATGAATGGTATAACCCAACTATAACACAAGAATATACGGAAAGGGGCAAGGGTAGGGAGGGGAGAGGGGAGGCTGGGGCAGAGGGAGGGTAATTGGTGGGGCCACACCTACGGTGCATCTTAGAAGGGTACAGGTGAACCTTGCTAAATGCAGAATACAAATGTCTTATAATAACTGAGAAAATGCCAGGAAGGCTATGTTAATCAGTTTGATGAAAATAGTTAAGATTGTATATGAAACCAGCACATTGTACCCCTTGATTGCACTATGGTACACAGCTATGATTTAATAATAAAGACAATAAAATAACCAAAGAACGAAATTGAAATGGTGCCAAGTATTTTCTCTGATCATACTGGAATAAATCTAGAAAACAATAACAATAGAAAGTTTTGAAAATATGCAAACACATGGATCTTAAGCAAAATGTTCCTGAATGACCAGCAGGTCAAAAAAGGAAAAATTAAGAAGGAAATTTAAAAACATCTTGAGACAAATAAAAATGGAAACACAACATATCAAAACTTAGAGGATACAGTGAATGTAAGTAAAAAAGAACTTTTATAGCAATAAATGCCTATATAAAAGGTAAGAAATCTTCCAATAAATAACCTTACAATGCCAAAGAATTAGAAACATAAGAGCAAACCAAGCCCCGAATTAGTAGCAGAAATAATAAAGATTAGAGCAGAAATAAATGAAATTGACTTAAAAAATACAGAAGATCAATGAAATAATAATTGTATTTTTGAGAAGATAAACAAAATTGACACACCTTTACTAGTCTAAGAACAAAAGAGAGAAGACCAAATAAATAAAATCAGAGATGAAAAAGGAGACATTTCAATTGATACTTCAGAAACTCAAGGGATTATTGGAAATTATCATGAGAAACCACATGCCTATAAATTGGAAAATCTAGAAGAAATGGATAAACTTGTAGACAGCTACAATCTATGAAAATTGGATGAGGATGAAATCCCAAACCTAAATAACTGATAGCAAGTAATGAGACAGAATTAGCAATAAAACTCTCCTATCAAAGAGAAGCTCAGGACCCAATGACTTCACTGCTGAATTCTATCAAGAATTCAGAGAAGATTAATAGCAATCCCACTTAAACTAATCCAAAAAGTTGAGGAGGAGGGAACATTTCTAAATTCAAAATTTCTAAACTCTACAAGGCTTTAATCACCTTCATACTAAAGCCAGACAAAGACACAAACAAAGAAAACTGTGGCAATATCTCTGAGTAACATAGATTTAAAAGTCCTCCACAAAATACTAGCAAACTAAATTCAGCAACACATTAAAACAATCATTCCTCATGATCAAGAAGGATTCATCACAGGAAAGGCAAAGATGGTTCAACATATGCAAATCAATCAATGTGATAACATCATATCAACAGAACAAAGACAAAAGCATATGACCAATTCAAATGTTGCTGAAAAAGCTTTTGATAAAATTCAACATCTTTTCATGATAAAAATTCTCAAAAAAAAAAAAAACTTGGTATAGAGGCTTACCTCACATGATAAAAATAATATATAACTACAGTGCACATTATAATTAATAGGGAAAAACTGAAAGATCTGGAACAAGATAAGGATGTTCAGTTTCACCATTATTACTCAATACAGTACTGGAAGTTCAAGCTAGAGCATTCAGACAAGATTAAAGAATACAGGAAAGGAAGAAATCAAATTATACTTGTTTTCAGATGATATGATCTCACATCTAGAGAAACCTAAATACTCCACAAGAAACTATTTTCTTTTGAAGACTTAGTAAAGGTGTAGAATACAAAATCAACACACAAAAATCAATAGCATTTATGTATGTCAATAGTAAATAATCTGAAAAAGAAACCAAGAAAGTAAAATATCTAGCCAATAAACTTAACCAGAAAATACAAAATCTCTAGTGAAAACTATAAATAATTGATGAAAGATATTGAAGAGGACACAAAGAATGGGAAGATATTCCATGCTTATAGATTGGAAGAACCAATATTGTTACCATGCCCATGCTACCCAAAGCATCTAGATTCAAGGCAATCCCCACTAAAATATCAAAGATATTCTTACAGAAATAGAAAAAAATTATCCTAATATTTATATGGAACCAGAAAAGGCCCAGAATATCCAAAGCCATTGTAACCAAAATGAACAAAACTGGAAGAATTATACTACATAGTCATAGTAACCAAAATAGCAAGGCATTGGCATAAAAACAGGCATACAGGTGGTCCCCAGGTTATGAATGAGATGCCTATAGATTCTATATATTTGTTCATGAGTTCAATTTGTATGTAAGTTGGAACAAGTACATTAATCTGTTATCTGTAATAGTGTTTTTTTCTAAGTGTGAGTCATATGTCACTTGTATATTTGTAACTTGTGTACATATATAAGTGAGAGTTGTATATAAGTCAGATGTTTGTAATTCAGGACTGTCTGTAGAGATCAATGGAACATAACAACAATAAACAAAGAAAGAAATCCACACACCTATAATGAATTAACTTTCAACAAAGTTGCCAAGAACATATGGAAAGGAATGGAGTCTCTTTTAACAAATGATACTGTGAAAACTGGATATCCAAATGTAGAAGAGTGAAACTAGATCCTTATCTCTCATTGCATTCAAAAATCAAATCAAAATGGATTAACGAATTAAATCTAAGACCCAAACTATAAAACTTCTAAAATAAAACACTGTGGAAGTACTTCAGAATACTGGGCAATGATTTCTTGGACAGTGATTTCTTGAGTAATACCACCATAGCACCAGCATCAAAGCAAAACTGACAATTGGGATCTCATCAAGCTAAAAGGCTTCTGCACAATACAGAAAAGAATCAACAAAGGAAAGAGTGAATCCATAGAATGAGAGAAAATGTTTGCAAACCACTTATATGAAAAGAGATTAATAACTAGAATACATAAGGTACTCCAACAACTCATTAAGAAAAAGTCAAATATCCAATTAAAAACTGTGCCTGGATCTGAATAGACATTTCTCAAAAGTAGACATAAAAATGACAGACATAAAAATGACATATATAAAAATGGAAGCTCCACAATAAGCTAAAAATAGAACTACCATATAACCTAGCAATCCACTGCTAGGCATATATCCGAAGAACGGGAAATCAGCATATTGAAATGGAATCTGAACACTCATATTTATTGCAGCATTATTCACAATATCCAAGATTTGGAATCAACCTAAGTGTTCATCAGTGGATGAATGGATAATGAATTATGGTACCTATACACAATTGAATATTAAATAGCCACAAACAAAAATCAAATCCTGCTGTTTGCAATGATGTGGATGGAAGTGGAGAACCTTATGTTAAGGGAAATAAGCCAAACACAGAAAGACAAATCTCACATGTTCTCACTCACATGTGAAGGTTAAATGTTAACAACAATTCCTCAACAGAGAGTAGAATGGTGGTGACCAGAGGCTGGGAAATGAAAAGAAGACAGGGGATAAAGTGGAAGAAGATTCAAGAGTAAAATGTATAGTTAGATAGGGAGAATGCACAATATTTGATGGCACAACAAAATTACCATAATTTACCATAAGTTAGGATACATTTAAAAATAACTAAGAATGTAATTTAAATGTTCCAAACACAAAGAAATGATAAACACCTGCAGGGTTGAATACCCCAATTACCCTGATTTGAATACTTCACTTTGTATGTCTGTACCAAAACATCACATGTACCCTAAAAAGTACACAATTATTCTGTACCCAAAATAAATAAAAGTAAAAACAATTAGCATCACAGTTAGTGATAGTGATACTACACAAAATATGATATGCAAAAAAGTATATAATATGCAATACAAAGCAAAATGCTACCATATTAAACCATTAATGATAAAATTCACATTTTACAATGGAGAGATAATGAATATAAATATAAATACAATAATAATGTAACAACCACTTATATAAAGTGCAACTTAACAGTGGTGCAAGGAGACATAGATAGAAACACACTAATAATAGGCAACATTAACACTTCACTCATTTTATGATTTCACAACCAAATGTGCCTAACCAGAATATATTCATGAAAAAGTATCCAAGCAGCCAAAATTAGGAGACTCTACCAAATAACTGTCCTGTTCTGTTCAAAAATATCAATGTCATGAAATACAAAGGTGAATATGGGAAGTGTTCCTGATTAAAACACGCTAAACAGACATAACTGTAAAAGACATAATTAAGATAAATGATGGAATCAGAATAAGTTCTGCAGGTGTATTGATGTTAACTTCTTGATTTTGATCATGTTCTGTGGTTATTTCCGATAACTTCTTGTTTTCAGGGAATACACACTTAATGGTTTAGGAATAAAGTAGAATCTTGCATCATGTCTGTAACTTAATCATTCGGATGGAAATGATGAATGAGTAAGAAAGGAGGGGATAAGGGAGAGAGAAATTTAGTGAAATGTAAACATTTGGAAGAATTTGGGTAAAAACTTTCCACAGTTTTCTCTATTATGATTATAATTTTCTGTAACTCAGAAGTTATATAAAGATAATGAAAAATAGTGTTCAGTTTAGCAGTGGTTATAAGATTGGGTTTCCTCTGCTTTCTGTCCTGCCTTTGCTAAATGTTTTTGAGTACTGTCTATTTCTAAAAACACTTCACTGAGTACAAGCCTTCAGCTCAAGCTCCAGTTAATATCACCTCTCAGTTTATAATTTAATGTTTTTGAAATTTCTATACTGCAAAAGCATATAACTGTATCCTATTTGGTATAACTGTGAGTAAAACATGAGCAAATAGATATGATATGCTTTGCAAGCATTTTATAGGGTTTCTTGGGCTTTTGTTTTGTTTTTGAATTTTACATTCCTTCAAATACATATTTAAAAACTATTAGTAAGTTTATATAATATAGTGGAGGCTGCCATATATAAGATCTTAGTTTTAAGGAAATTGAAAATATATTTGATATGTATATATCACACACAATTCCAAAATATTTATGTGTACAACTCTGCCCCCTTGCAAGTGTGTGTGCCTGATTTCACAAAATCCTGAAATAATCTAGCTTAAAATAATATAGGAAGCTTCTTCCATTTTGTTTAGGAAGAAATCCTTATGTTAATTCTCTGTGGTCTTAGAGAAACAGTCATGTGAAATAGCATAAGAAATAGTATGACTAGTGTTGGCTAAGCCATACTTAATCGAGTAAATGCTCTAGTCTTCACTTTCTTCATCCAACTCATGGGGTGAATTCTCAACCTCAAACGAGCATTCCATGTGAATAGAGGAAAGAGGGACTGAATAGTAATGTGGTAAAAACTAAAAGCCCAACATATTTAATGATGTGAACATACCAAGAAACATTCACCCATCTTTCAATACTCAATAACTAATTACTGAGTTGCACTTATACACCAGGCAATGTACTATACTCTAGTTTAAATAAAATCGACATAATCATTATTCTCATAGAGCTTATGTGTAAGCAAGAGAAAATGAAAATAATATATCAAGTTTAAGATAATGAATACACTGACAGAAATAGTGATTACATAAATGTCATGAAGATAGAGGTATGGAACAGAATTGAGAACCAAGAGATGAACCCAGCTACTTATCATCATTTGATCTTTAATAAGCCTATCAAAAATTGGGGAAAAGATTCCCTATTTAAGAAATGGTGCTGAGAGAACTGACTGGAAATTTGTTGAAGACTGAAAGTGAACCCATACCTTTCACCATTAAAAAAAATTGACTCTCACTGGATAAAAGATTTAAACTTGAGTCATGAAACTATAAAGATTCTTGGAAAGAGTGCAGGGGAAACACTTAAAGGAATTGGCCTGGGAGAGTACTTTATGAGGAGGACCCCTGAGGCAATTGAAGCAACACCAAAAATACATTACTGGGATTTGATCAAACTAAAAAAAAAAACTTCTGCACAGCCAAAAACACAGTAAGTAAAGTAAGTAGACAGCCCTCAGAATGGGAGAGGACATTTGCAGATTATGATTCCAACAAAGGTTTGATAACCAGAATCCACAGAGAACTCAAACTTATTAATAAGAAAAGAACACGTAATCCCATTTCATTGTGGGCAAGGGAATTGAACAGAAGCTTCTCTGAAGAAGATAGGTACATGGCCTACAGACACATGAAAAAATTCTCATCATCTCTAATCATCAGATAAATGCACATCAAAACCACTTTGAGATATCATCTAACTCCAGTAAGATTGGCTTACACAACAAAATCCCAAAACTACAGATGTTGGCATGGAGGTGGAGAAAAGGGAACACTTCTGCACTGCTGGTGAGAATGCAAGCTAATATGTCCCTTTTGGAAGGAAGTATGGAGAATACTCAGGGATCTAAAAATAGACCTGCTGTTTGATCCTGCAATTCCTCTACTAGGAGTATATCCAAAAGACCTAAAATCACTTTATAACAAAGATATTTGCACCCGACTGTTCCTTACAGCTCAATTAATAATAACCAAGTCATGGAAGAAGCCCAAGTGCCCATTGACCCATGAATGGATTAACAAATTGTGTTATATGTATACCATGGAATATTATGCAGTCTTAAAAAAGATAGAGACTTTACCTCTTTTATATTTATATGGATGGAGCTGGAACATATCCTACTTAGTAAAGTATCTCAAGAATAGAGAAAAAAATATCCAATGTACTCAGTACTATTATGTAACCAATTTACAATCACACTTTTGTATGAAGACTAGATTACAACTGTGGCCCAGGATGAAAGAGCAGGGATGGGAGGGGAGGAGGAGGTCAGATGGAGGGAGTGTGAAGGGTGGGATTACACCTATGGGGCATATTGCAAAGGTACATGTCTCATCTATTAAGTATAGAGTATAAATGTCTTAACACAATAATTAAGTAAATGAGGTGAGGGACATAGTAACCAGTATGATGTAAGCATTACAAATTGTATATGAAATCAGCACATTGTACCCCATATATGCATTAATGGATACATGATTTACCTCTTTATGATTTAATAAAAAAAAATAAATAAAAAAGGAAAGCTGTTAAAAAAAGAGATCATTAGGAGAACATGGTGTAACTAGAGTATTTCAAATACCAGTTAGAGGATTTTAGTTGTGATGGACAGGTAATTAGGACATTTTTAGACTCCTAAGTAGGATAGCAAGTTTTATGGACTTATGTGTTGTCTGCATAATGAGAATGTAGATGACTTCCAACAACGCTCCAGCTCAGGCACTGTGTTAACACTAATAACCATGCCTGAAAGAATTTGTATGAAAGAAGAGACCAAGGTGGATCTGAAAATGTGGAGCCCATGGATAGGAAATGGTAACCGTGACACCAGAGCATATGCCAGAATCTAGGGACGTCAAGGAGGCTGAGGGGAGGATGTTGGGAGAATGAAAGAGGAGATACGTGAAGATCAAGGAAGATAATATATGCAGAATTACTTTGAAAAGATAATGACTTACTCAAATGTTTCATTGTTCATGAAACTGAGTCTCCTATAGTTTACCACAGAGACATTGCAGGTTTGTCCCAGACCATTGGCAATAAAGTGAAAAAGGGAATCTTTTTGGATTCCCAATGGACATAAGTTATCATTACACCATATACTATAGTACATTAAGTGTGCAATAACATTATGTCTAAAAATTTCAATGTGTATACATTAATTTAAAAATATTTATTGCTAAAAAATAATGATGATTATCTGAGTCTTCAGCAAGTTCTAATCTCTTTTCTGGTAGAGGTTCTTACCTCAGTGTTGATGGCTGTTGACTAATTGGGGTGGTAGTTGTTGAAGGAGTGGCTATGACAATTTCTTAAAATAAGACAGCAATAAAGTTTGCTTCATCATTTAACTGTTTTTTTCATGAATGATTTCTCTGTAGCATGAGATACTGTTTGATAGCATTTTCTCTACAGTTCAATTATCAATTCCACTTATATAATATTCTAAATGCTTTGTCATTTCAACAATGTTCATAGCATCTGCACCAATAGATTCCACCTCAAAGGCCGTTTTCCTTGCCCATCCATAAGAAGAAACTCTTCATCTGAGAGAGTTTTATTGTGAGATTACAGCAATTCATTTACATTCTCACACTCCACTTCTAATTCTACTTCTCTTGCTAAGGTCACTGTCATATATGAGCAGGGTTCATGGTGAACCCAAACAATTCCAAAACTAACATCAAAGGCGACTGAATATGATTACTGTAACAGGTGTGATAATGAAAATGTCTGAAATATCACGAGAATGACCAAAATGTGACAGAGGCACATGAAGTGAGCACATACTGTTGGGAATGTGGCCTCAATGGAGGTGTACTGTGCAGGTTTGCCACAAATTCTTACTTTGTAAAAAGTACAGTTTGGCAAAGTGCAATAAAGCAAAAGGCAGTAAAATGAGGTGTTTTTGTATATATGCGCTTGTTCAAGCTTTTCAACTCTGAAGACCATTATAAAGGCCTTATTTTTAAAGAAATTGTTAGTGACCTATCGCTACTAACAGTCACAATACAGAATAGCCGCTGTTTTATTTAAATTAAATATTTTAAATGCCATTTTTCCCTGAAGCCTTAGTCTACATGGGCTTTTGTTTAAAAATTAACTTTTCAAGATCTAAAATTTTCAAGATCTAAGGTATTATTAATCGTATAAATCATACATTTACTTAGGTTTGGTAGACATTCATGGTAAAAGTATAATTGTTCTATTTGTTTGTCAGTTCTTTCCATTAATTAATTTATTCAACCCATACTGTTCAACAAAAACATCCTTATGTGTCCAGCAGGCACTGTGTTAAAAAGAGAAATGATTTCAGTTATAACAACTGCTAACAAACTGGCACTGGGCGAGAGAGGTATGGTGCAAATCATTGAACTTCTCTAGAAAAAGGACATGATGTTGACCTCATAGAGCAGATCTGGGGATTAAACAAGGTTGTATATACACCACTTAGTGTAATACTTAACTCAGTCAGAACTAACTTGGGAGGAGGGAGCTTTCTTTATTTTAATTTATGATAATATCAAAGCTTCCTATGATTTTTAATGAATTTAAAAGATGTTGGGTACCTCAGCAGAGTAATAGGAAGAAACACAGTACAAGGGAAAGATACAACTACATTATCACAGTAAGTAAAATGTTTAAAATCAGTATGAATTTCCTGAGTACAAACGATATTCTTGATATTGAGAACTTCAATTTGCCAAGGTGACCAGCAGGTACGCACACATATAACACTGATTTTCTGTATCAGATCATTAGGAATGTTATATATTGATATTTGGAATTAACAAACTGAAGACTAAAGGAGCCTCAATATTGAATAGTAAAAAGGTGATAATCTTTTTTTTTAATAATTCCATTCTCAAAATGACATTGAGAAAAAAAGGAGAACACTTCTCCATCACCTTTAACTCTAAGACACTGACAAAATTCAAAATTTAGCAATATGTGTGTTTTCACAGATTTTTTCCACATTTTATTTTTTCATTAAATTACATATGGATTAGAACATCTTTTTTTTTTTTTTTTACTAGTATAGATACTAGACCTGCCATTGTATTTTTCAGACCCAGGTGAGGCTCGAACTTGCCACCCCTGGCATGCAGGCCAACAAGCTAACCACTGAACTACAGCTGCTAGCTAGACCTGCTGCTGTAAAGAACATGAAAAATGTTTACCTTTTTGCCTTCACTTCATTTTTAAATTTTCCAGTCTCACTAACATAATTTCTGGGAAGGATTTGCTATTGATACTGGAAATCCCCTTCATAGGTAATATGTTCCTGAGATCATCAGGTTAAATAATAATAATAAAATGATAGAGAACTTCAAATTTATTTGTATTTTAACCTCAAGAGAATTCTAATTCTATTTTTATAATTTTTCATGTAGAAATAAATCAACACTCAGAGAGTTTAATTAACTTCCATGAGATCACAAAGTAACAGAACTAGTAATTAGACCCAGGAAGCGTAGTTACAGAACATTTATGTGCAACCACCCTGCTAGCTGATAGTTGTCAGTTAAGGACTTTATTAAGTTTATATAAAGGTATAAAGATTAAATAGAGATAAATCAAAGCAGAACCCAGGAGACATATGTATGTTAAATATATTATGTTTTCTTCCTGAAAATCTCTAATTCTCAAAATCTCCACAATAGGCTTGATTGATGTCTGCGATGTAGACGGGATGCTATCTTATGTTATTATCATTCTGAGCCTGTGGAGTTAGAATGTGCCAGAAGTCACAGCAGTGACTTGGGACTATTGCCCTTTTCTCAGCCTTGGCATTTTAAAACATTTATAGAGAGGAATGGCAAGCTCTTGTCCCAGTTGTCTCCAGAAGTATTTGTCTTTCCCTCAGTGCTTTCTCCAAAACACACTATCTGATGTGTGGAGGCATTTGCTAGAGCACTTGGGGCTAACCTGTAACACACTTTTCCATCAAGAGTCTGACCACTCTGTGGATTGTAGAAACAGAGGCAAAAGTGTTCCCTCTTGAAAGTCACCTGAAGCTCTTAGGCATCTTTCAGATCAATTATTCATATGCTCTTTTTTAGGTGTCTATTAGACTAGGGTCTACAAAATTCTGCAGCATTTACCCTTCAAGCCTTATTTCTCTGGCCCTCTTCCAAACTGTAAATCCTCGCTACCGTACATGATTCCTTGGAAACTAATACCTTATGACTGATAGGTATGTGAGTTCTATAATTTTGGCCCATGGAGATGCATGCAGAGAACTCTCACTTCAAACCTTCCTGAATTCCATTATTTAAGGTCCTGATGCTGCCAACATGAATACACAGTATCTCAGTGTGATGGTGCGTTAGAGACTAGTTCTTCCAAAAGCCAGATAATAAATGAAAATTCAGCCTTTGTGTTTGCAATTCAAATAGCCCATTCACCGCCATCTGGACAAGACTTTATATAATGCTCTGTGAAGCAAAGATTCTTACAGAATTATTTGTATAAAATAGCACAACTCAGTTTTCTATTATGAAATGCCAGCAGTAGCAGTAGTGTGCTTCTCCAAAAAGAAAAAAAAGTAAATATAACTAGGGAAAAATATTTTTGATCTGTTCCCCGTTTTATAATTCTTATTTATCTTTCCTCTCTCTCTCTTTCTTGCTTTCTTTCTCACCTCTTCCCCACCTCTCTCTCAGAACCTAAAGGTACAGTTATCATCTCATAAACAAATGATAATGAAGACTATGGATCAGTATTACTAGTTCTCTCAGTATTTAAGTTTCCCTGCATCGTGGGTACTTGAAAAACTTTACTCCTTGCCTCATATGATTGATTTTGGTCAATAAAATATGGTTAGAAATTACAAGCATCACTTTCACACTGAAGAAGTAAAAAACTCTAGGGCCATTCTCCTGTTTTCTTTTTTTGCACTGGTAAACTTGGAAACTTTGCACTAAGATGGCAGGACCAATAAGTTAAAGTAACTTTAACTTTACTTTAAAGTAAAGTGGATTGTTTTGTCACTGCATGGTGAAGAGCTGCCAAGGACATTTACAATGTACTTGGCATGAACAAAATAAGCTATGGTTGTGTGAGCCCCTGAGGTATAGGGGTTCTTGAGTAACACAGCATAGTCTCTCCTATCTTGACTAATAAGGCCATAAGTGTAAGGATGAAGTTCACTGAAGATAGTGTAACAAAAAGATTAAAACAGCTCCACTTCCAAAGGCATTATGGAGCTTCAAGACCAGCCCTGCATGTGCAGTGACTGATTTCAGACATCTTATTGAGTGAAGAAACAAACAAAAATTATTAGTGATTCACTTATTTCTGTTTCAATTTGTGTTGCATTATATTCTGCACCTCAGAGGATTGCACACCGAACAGATACAGATGTTCCTCAAGCTACGGTAGGACAACATCCGGATAAACCCGTTATATGCCGTACAGACGCGAGCTGTCCAGAAAGTAACCACCAGGTAATAGGAAAAATAGAGACATACATGGCTGGATACTTTCCAGACAGCCCTCGTATTATAAGTCAAAAATACATTTAATTCCTTTACCTACTGGACTTTATAGCTTAGTGTAGCCTACCTAAAATGTGCTCAGCCATTCATGTTAACATGCAGTTGGGCAAAAATCATCTGGCAATGCTGTACAATAGTGGTTTTTATTCTGATGATGACATGTCTGGCTGCGAGTTGCACTTGCTGATGCTGGGCCATCATGAATGAGTTATCATATTTCTTACTGCTAGGCTGAGAAAAGATCAATATTAAAGTCTGAGGTATGGCTTCCACTGAATGTGTTTTGCTTTACCACCATTGTAAAGTCAAAAAATCGTGACTGCTTGCAGATTATTAGAGAGAATATAAACACTCTCTCTATATACTGGTATGCTACTAAATAACAAAATAACGCATAATTATTTATCTCCCTCCTAATCTTATTCTTGGGCCCCCAATAGTCCTTTTTTTCCAAGTGATGACCCAGATAAATAACCTGAGTCTGTGTTACCTTTACAGAATATATAGAGTTAGAGGATACTGACCACATCACTGAAATTAAAAAAAAACCAAAAAACTATCCTTTCTTCACAATGTAGTTTTTGCTGTTTTATAATAGTTTTGCTTTATTTTTTCACTATACATAAATTGTTGTGGAGAACAACAATTGCTCAACATCTGAAAACCACACTGACTAGAATAATACTGCTCTACAATATGGAAAAAATTCATAGTCTACTCTCTTTTATGCCAGACTGATGTCTGCTTTGTCATTTTCACTGGATAAATGGAAGAACTATCAAAGGATAAACCTGCAAAACAAAATAAACTGTTTGTTCCTATCTTTTCTTGTCTCAAATTCAACAGCGTTTCAGATTTAGATTCCATTTATTAGAATAGATTGAAATTACTTATTGGAATTTCCTAGCGCTCTTTTATAAGACCAATGAAATGGTGTGATTGTGTTTGGTAGATCAATTCATCCATTTCCTCATGCCCTAAAAATATGCTTGAGTTACCAAATAAAAGAAAATAGCCTGCTTGTTTAGTTATATCAAGTATCTATGACTTTTGATAGAATTAATAATTTCAAAATGAAATAATAAATCTTACAAGTTGGGCAATGTTTCCAATTAGTTAGATTTTCTTTTTCTAAACTTACATTTCATATTCATGAGCAAAAATTCACTACCTATAGAATCACTAATATAATTTTACCAGTGCAATTGCATGTTAATGTCTACATTATTAAAATTCTACCAAGGCTTAAAATGCTAGAAGATATAGGCATGAATAATCATTTAACATTATTTTAAAGGCTTTTTTTTTTTATCACAATAGAAAATTCTATTACTTTATTTTCACTTCCACAAACAAGAAATACCTTGAGTGGTGTCTGTGGCTCAGTAGGTAGGGTACTGGCCCCATATACTGAGGGTGGCTGGTTCAAACCCGGCCCTGGCCAAATTACAACAAAAAAATAGCTGGGCGTTGTGGTGGGCACCTGTAGTCCCAGCTACTTGGGAGGCTGAGACAAGAGAATTACCTGAGCCCAGGAGTTGAAGGTTGCTATGAGCTGTGTGACACCACGGCACTCTACCAAGGGCAATAAAGTGAGCTTCTGTCTCTATAAAAATAAAATAAAATAAGAAATACCTTGCAGTAATCTAATCAATCACATGCACGTTAGTGTATTACCCTAACATGTCTTCATTTTTGAGACATAAGAGTACATATTTCTCTTGATTCTATTATATTTCATGGAAAAATACCAATGTAAAAATTCAAAACATGTCATGCAATTCAACATCTATTGACTGATTCAGTGGCTATTATGAAATTTTTTAGTGTTCTCCATTAAATGCTTTCATTTAATTGAACCACTCAAATTGTTTTTATGAGAATGCTTTCTACTTCTCTCTCTACTGTTAGTCTGTATACTTTCCAAGAACAATAAAACCTATGAATCAATCCAATTCCTTTCATGTAGCAGGGGTCTTGAGAGAGTTTGTTGAAGGAATGATGAATTGACTTTTTTATGTTAATATCTAAATGACGAAAAGGAATCTTTAAAGGAGGAACAGGAGAGGTGGTAATGTTCCCAATTTCTAGGGATTATTCTTTAGATTGAGGGAGTAAATAACAAGTGAAAAGTAAGAAAATATTATTAGGAAGGTTCTTCAAGAAAGCTATGGGCTTAGCATGAAAGTCCATAAGGCTTGTTTGCTGAGCAAAGTCTTCAGCTAGGATTTGGTTAATATTCCTTGCACTTAAATAACAAAGCAGAACTTAGTGTTGATTCATTGATGCTAGGTAGAGATGAATCATCATGCATAAAGGAGTTATATGAGATTATTTTATTTACAAGGGTTAACTTCTGTGGCACAAATAAAATTAAATAAAAACTTGAAACCATAGTTTTTATCATAATTAATGTTAGAAAAAAAGGGGCCTGAGAAAGGTTTTTATTATTCTCACAATATTTTATTTCTTAACATAGGTGGCATTTAATAGGTATATTTACTTTATGATAATATGTCCGAACAATCATTATTTTGGCACTTTTTTCTGTGAATGAACTATTTTAATTCTTAAGTTTTATTTTAAAAGATTATATAGAGAAATAATCATCTTTATGATGAAAGATGATGAGTTCAGTTCTGGTCTTCTTGAAGTTGAAATGCCAAGTAAAGAGGAACACAGTAAATAAAATAATTGGCAATGTATCCTTTGAATTCAGGGAAATAGGCTAACTTAGAAATTAAGATTTTTTTTTGTTATCATGATATGGTTCCATTAGAGTTAATAAAATGGTTAGGAATTTATGATTGGGAAGAATGACCAGAACAAAGCTTTGGAATGCCGTCAGATATGCAATTAGTAAAATTGGCCTTTTTGTTTAGCATTACCTTCTGGACATTTCATAAGGAAAAATGAGTAGCCAAGAAGAAACTTCAGTCAATTGAGGCAAATGACCTAGCATCAATTTTTAAGGTTTAAGTTTTGTATATGACTCTTATAAGGGTAATTGTGGAACATACATAGAGAGAAACTTTTTAAGAAATTAGAATTGGCGAAAATTGTCACGGTGGATGCTATAATGCATTACCTAGAGTCCCTACAGAAGTGAAGGACTTACTTCTCCAGCAGGTAGAAACTGTAAGCAGTTGGGTTCGAGCTTTTAGGCCCCTACAAAAATTGCCCTGGTTGAAGAGAATCTTCTCACACAAGTTCACATTCTTTTGCCAAGGTCTGCACACAATGACAGATCAGTTCTGGGGTATAAATACCCATCTTTGTTGCTCTAATTCAAGACAACTCCAACTCTGAAGAGTCTTCTTAGCTTCAGAACTCCCTGTATGGTTGGCTGAGACCTCCAGGAAGACTGTGTTAAAGCTCAACTTCTCCCTCTGCCTGTTTCTGCTTCCTTCATCCTGTAGGTATTGATCTCAAAGATACTTCTACATGATAATTTCCATCTCACAGTCTGCTTTCCAAGAACCTAAACTGCAATAATTGCTCCATAGTGAAGAAGTATTGAATAAAAAATATTTTTAAATGTATCTACAAAGTAATCATGTTTTGAGCAATTTCATTGCTGGTACATTTTGCTGTAATGGTGTACAAAAATTCCTGCAACAAAAAGTAAACGGGACTTGAAGAAACTCATTCTTCAAGTATAGGAAGTTTTAAAAAGAATATAAAAGAATATTTTTATGTAAGAAAATGAGAGAATAGCAGTCATTATATTTCAGCTTTTAGTTGAGGGTAAATTTGAATAAGTTTATGTCCTTGGAGGATGGAGAGAAAAAGACCCAGGTGGAAAATGTTGACTATCAGTACAGATAAAAAGGTAATAATGGAATTTTGTCCCTTGAGAGGCATAATGGTATAAAAACCAGATGAAAATGAACAGGAATAAATTAAGATAGAGTAAAGGAACTGTTATACTATAGAAGGAAGAAATGGAAGTAAATATAAATATAGTTGTAGTTAAGTTTATATATGTGTATAGGGAAATAATTTAAAAAGTTTTTATCTAATTTATTTATCTTCTTTGTGGTTTAAAAAAAGTGACAAAAACTCTGTGAAGGAGATTGGAAGTGGGAGGAGACTTTGTTTGGAGTGTTTTTTGGTTTCTTTGTTTTGTTTTGCCCAAGTACAGGATGAAATAAGGCAAATTTTACTTTAACTCAAGTATGTGGTTAAGTGCACGGAAATCAGTGGAATTATAAGTGGGCAAGGGGATTGAGATTGCTTGTAAATTTGAATTTAAAATTATAGACTAGGGCAGCACCTGCGGCTCAGCGAGTAGGGTGCTGACCCCATATACCAAGGGTAGCGGGTTCAAACCCGGCCCCAGCTGAACTGCAAAACAAAACAAAACTAACAAAAAAAATTATAGACTAATGATCTATACTTAATAAACAAAGATACCAAGAAAGAAGGGTTTCTAGTCTAAAAGCAAAGGAAGGGAAGTTAGGCACTGAATGGAAAGCAATAAGTAGGTTAGAATAAAGGAAGTAAGAGGACTTCAATGTAAAGACTAGTCAGAAAACAGAATTTTTGTGGGAAACAAGGAATGACTGAGCTTGAGCTAAAAAGACTACTGTGAAAAGTGTGATATGGAAATTACATACTACAGAATTTTAGTGATTTCGGGTAATAAGACCTAGGGTATTTCTTTTTCTTTTTCTTTTTTTTTTTTGGTGAAGAAAAGGGATGTAATATATTTCATTATTTGTATTTTAACCTTTCTTCAAAAATTTTTTTTTAAATATATGTATTTTATTGTTCTTCATTACATTATTTCCCCCCCACTCCTCCGTGGTAAGACAGAATTGATTTACAGAAAAGAATACAGAAAACACCAAAGCTCCTGGTAGAGGGAGAGATTTCAAGTGGGGAGAGAGATGCTCTCTTCATTCCTCTCCCGGTCTTTCCCGGTCTCCTCCTCTAGGCCTCTAGCCTCAGGGTATATTTAGGTGTATGGGTTCCTTGGCCAGGAAACAAATGAATACAGTCCCTTCCACCGGGGGCAAGGTGAATGAGTGTATCAATGAATGGACACAGTCCATCCATGGAATTCATGCCTGGTTCCATATTAAGACTATAACCCAACTGTAGCACAAGATTATGGGAAGAGAGGGAAGGGGGAAGGTTGGGATTGAGGGAGGTAATTGGTGGGGCCACATCTACAGTGCATCTTGGAAGGCACAGGCGGAACTTAATGAATGCAGTGTACAAATGCCTTCATACAGTAACTAAGAAAATGCCATGAAGGCTGTGTTAAACAGTTTGATGAAAAGATCTCAGACTGTGTGTGAGACCTGCATACTGTACCCCTTGACT
>CAUYRH010010350.1:0-30332 GCA_963574655.1 Perodicticus potto
TAATTGTTTGAAGAAGCTATATAAAAGTTATTTTTTTAAGAAAGAAGACCATTTTACTTATAATAAATATGATGTTCAGAAATTAATGATTTCCTGGCACCAGTAAGATCTTACATTTTTAAACTGACAGGATTAAAAAAAAGCCCTCTTTTTTCACTTTCCTTTTTTTGAGGGGAGGAGATCTTATCTTTAAACGTGGGTAATGTGTATATAAAGAGAATAAGCCACCTTTTATATTTCACATAAATTTGCCTTAAATTAGCTGCACTTTACAGAGACTCAGAAAATGTCTTTTCTTTAAAAGATAGGCCTTTTCTGTTTGTAAATATTTAAAAAGAAAGGATTGTGCATATTGTGTGGAAAGTTGGAAGAATGGCTTTGAACAAGACATGAGCAAATGACTTGTTATTAAAAATTGCTGATCTGATCTGGGTAGCAGTTGAAACTGTGTCCACATCTCCTTAAGGCATCCTCAAAGGCCCAGATGCTGCTATGGGGTTTGGCCTGGTGGCTGGGGGAATAGATTCAGGGAGTAAACACTGAAAACAGTGCTGACTCCAGGCTCAGGAAAGTAGGATTCTGGTCCTTTGTTCCTGTTCCCTCACACAATCCCAGCCTGGGAATCAGAGAAATCTTATTGGGGATTTTTCTCACTTGTAATGCTATTTCAGGGTTTATGAGCCTAAAACCTTATCCATTTTCCCTCCTAAGTAAGCTAGATTGTCTTCCCCCACCCACCCACTCAAGTTTATCTTAAAATGATATCTGGCTTCCATCTCCAGTTCCATTTCCATTCTGAATGGCAGGGCTAATGTCCCCGGGTCACTCTCTCAGATTGACCATCCCAGAGCTTTAGAGGAGGGTTATGCCTCTGATTTTGACCCGGGAAACCATACCCTATGAGATTTTACCCAGCAGCTAATAAAGAACCTGGTATGATTCTCTATGGGAAGAACAAGGCTAAAAATGTTGTAAAATGAAACATGAAATCCTCTTCAGTATCCTTATAATTAAGCTTTCTGTCCAGAGGATGCCCAACTATGGTGGAGCAGGACAGAATCAGGGGACTTCATGTGATGGTAACAAGTTTTTACAAATCTAATACAAACAAATGCAATACTCCCTTTCAGTACTTCTGTAGATCTGGCACAAAAGGGCTGGAAGGATAATACCTCCATGTCCCCTGTGTGTTGAGTATAGACTTTGTGTTGTTCCTAGAAGCAGTCTTTGGACAACACAAAAGGAAAAAATTACGTAATAACCTTGCTTTAGGCCAAGTCAGGGAGAAACTAGAGAGGATTTCATGGCACAGACTTCTTTAGTAGAGATCATTTCCTTTTTGATTTTGTCCAAGTTTCCCTGTCAGCCTTAAATACAGTCTAGTACCCTTAAATATTTAAGGGCTGCTTACTTTCTTTATGATGTTCATTTTGGTGTTGACTAATTTTTTTTTCTGGAACTATTAAAATTTAGTTAAAGCAAGATGGGTATTTTCCCATGAATGTCTCTGCTTATCTCATAATGGTTTATGATTCTCCCTTTTATTTTTCCTTAACATTTCCCTTGTTCATCTCTATTTCACTTTCTTGGAAAAGTTAAAGTGTGGTATAGATTTAGCCTGGCACTTTAGATAACTTGAAAATAACTTACTCATCTGGCTGCTTTCCATGCCCCACCCCCTCACCCCCGCCTTTTTTTTTAATATATATGTCCTTACAGACTTTATAACAACCAAATAAAATTCTAGCAATAAATTGAATTATACTGCTGTATTTGTATATACTTGTACCATAAATAGTATGTCTACCTGGAAGGTATTTTTTTCAAGAGCTGATTTATATGAAATATACTTGAGGGTAATGTAGCTTGTCCTTTTTAGTTTCAAATTCTTATTCATGGGCAGATACTTTGAAGACACTTTAACTCTTTGTTGTATGTACTTTTCTTTTACATCAGATAACAGTAGGGGGAGAAGTCCATTTTGTTTTTTAGTTTATCTTCTGTTCTTCTACCTCGCTCAAGCTTGTGTGACTAGCATTATCCCTGAGCTAGCGTGTGGTACCCACCATCTTCCTCCCTGCCAAGTTTGGCAGAGGTGTTTATACTATGCTATGGGACCTATGAATACCTTTGTCATCCTGCCTGAGAAAGTACCTTATCTTCCAGGCAGAAGCAGGGTATCCTGAACTTCTTTGCTCTAATTTAAACAGATTCACTGGCTTAAGAAAAGAGCCCCATAAGCCTAAATTTAGTTCATTGTTAATTTGGGATTTTTATTTGTCTTAACTTACCTGGCCTGTGACTTGAGTTCACCTGTAGTCAGTTCCGAGAGGAAGACTGGGTAGTGGTGGTGAATTTGGCTTTGGTTTTAAATCCTTTTACCTTTTTAGCCTGGCAGCTCCTACTGCTGCTTTACAAAGTTACCCAAAGCACTGCTTCTTGGTCCTTTTTTTCTTTTGCCTTGTACTCACTGATATGTTTACTAAAAGAGCCTCCCCATAAAACAGAGGCAAAAAGGTAGTATAGAAAGAGAAGAGCCAAAAGAAGAGAATACCTGACTTCGAGATGACTGTAGTGTCATTCAAAGGGCAAGGGGGTGCCTGCTACTCAGGAATGTGTCTGATGCAACGAAGTTAAAGAGTGGACACCCTTCACCTGCTGCTAGCCATTCTCCCTTCCACTGGAGTTTCTTTTCTTTATGGTTGCTGTACATAGCCCCTGCAAGCCCCCCTCACTGGTCCCGCTGGTCACAGTTGAAGATTTTGACTATGATGGGCTCATACTTATAATGGCCTATTCAGTTGTTGTTAGTGTCAGGTGGTGTTTGCTACACAGCTCATTGGCTTGCTTACCAACACCAGCTAGATGTGGTCTCTTCTTTTACATCCAAACCAGAACATATTTGGGTATTCCTAAGACTTTATGGAGTGTGTATTGTTTGTTATACGAACCTAACCTACCTTGTTGTTTTCTCACATTAAGAAATGTAAATCTACTTTGTTTTAGTGGAGCTATTTTGGTAATGTATAAGCAATTTTTGTTCTGTTTAGAGAGTGAATTCAAGGTTTCTATGACTTGATTTGAGCTTTGCTTATTTCATATCAGTAATATAGCCATTTTAATTTATTTAAATAAAACATTTCCTTTTTCTCTCACTGTGTCTGAGTAAAGCCTCTCCCACTTCCCCAGTTACTAAGGAAAAAAGTCTGCTTTGAACTTTGTTTTTATGGATTCCTTCTTTTGAAAGCAAGGAGTTAACGGATGGTGGGCACAAAGTAATATTCAAGAATCTGCTTTAAGGGACTGGGTACAGTGGCTCACACCTGTAATCCTAGCATTCTGGGAGGCCAAAGTGGATGGATTGCTTGAGCTTGTAAGTTCCAGAACAGCCTGAGCAAGACTAAGATCCCATCTCTAAAAATATAACTGGGCGTTGTGGCAGATGCCTATAGTCCCAGCTACCCAGAAGGCTGAGGCAAGAGGATTGCTTAAGCCCATGAGTTTGAGGTGCTGTGAGCTATGACGCCATGGCACTCTACCAAGGGTGACAAAGTGAGACTCTGCCCCCCCCAAAAAAACAATCTGGCTAAGCACCCGTAGCACAGTGGTTACAGCGCCAGCCACATACACTGAGGCTAGCAGGTTCGAACCCAGCCTGGGCCAGCTAAACCACAATGACAGCTGCAACAAAAAATAGCTGGGCATTGTGGCAGGTGCCTGTGGTCCCAGCTACTTGGGAGGCTGAGGCAAGAGAATCCCTTAAACCCAATAGTTTAAGGTTGCTGTGAGCTGTGATGCCACAGCACTCTACCCAGGGCAACAGCTTGAGACTGTCTCAAAAAAAAAGAATCTCCTTTAAGTATTGTAAGTATTGAAGTATTTGTCCTGAACAGGATCAGACTTGAGGCATCTGCAGGGTGAGAAGAGATAAAGTAGGGGAGGAGTGAGCCCCTACCACTGAGTAAGCCAAGAAGCACCACATAGGCCTGTTTTATATTTAGAGATTGAATACAAGAGCGTGTTTGCAAGAAATGTTCCACTGCCTTTAAAAAGGGGGTAGGGCTCGTGCCTGAAATCCATCATGAGAGGGGTCATACAGGGGATGGAGTGATTTTTTTATACACAGAAAAATAAGAGAAAAAATTAACTCCATATATTTGCTAAATTCTGAGAATCTCCTTCCTACCCCCTAAAATCTGGATGGCCCTTCCCCTCAGGGAAGACCATACAGAAAGCTTAGGTCATTGATAATTATTCCCTTTCCAAAGTGAAAGGGAGAAATTTACATCTTGTAACAGAGCTGGGCTTTCTTATCTTGAAACTGAGTCCAAATATCCAGTATTTGTTTCTCCTTTTAGGACCATTTCTAGAAGGTACAAAAATTACTAATATTCCCATGTAATGGATCTTAATATTTGCAGGGCCATGGATGGCTTTAAGAAAGATAAAAACTATGGATATATTTTTGTGTATAATTTTTGGAGGTTCCTCCAAGCCAAAATAGACACCCTAACACACAGGCATTCACCAAGTGTTTTCTAAGAAGACATCATCAGGAAATGGCACCATGGTGTATGGTGAAAAGATCAGTTACTTTGATGTCAGGCAAATGTAAATTTGAGAACTGGCTTTGCAACATAAGAAAGATACAGCATAGGCCCTTGGAACCTGTCTCTTCATCTATCCATTTGGCAAGTTTCTTGTGAGTTATTAGAAATAATGTACAAAGACAGCCAGGTAAGAACTCAATACACTGTAGATAATAACAATTAATACAATTCAGCCAGTGTTGTGTTGTGGCTCACAGGTCTCATGCTGACTTGCACTGAACCTGCAGCATAGCCACTGTGAGTCACCAAAGCTCATGTGCCCCCAACAGCTATCACCCTTAATGACAGCTATGCTTTACATCCCACAGAATAGCAGTGTCTGTGTACCTAGCCCAAGGCCTCTTTGGTCTTAAATAAATGCTCGGAGGAGGGATATTAAGTACATCTGCAAGTATAGGTTCAGCATGTCTTCCCACAGCCAACCTGCAGTCCCCGTTTACATTCGTCAGATTCTGTGACCACCTTAGCTTACAAAGTACTCCTGTTCAGCAGTGGAAGGGCATTGCCCTCCTAACAGCAAATGAGACACAAGGGAGCCTTGGACTTTTTTTTTTAATCTTTCATAATGTGACATCCAGATGAGCTCTGATCTCTGTGTCAATACTACCTCCCTGAGGTTAGTTCCATTTCCTACTCTGCACCTGATATCTGCAGCTCCCACTCTCAGTGAAAGGTGGCTACAATTCTGAAGCCAGAGGCTTGGCATTAAAGCAGTGGTCTCCATGAGCCAGTGTGGGCAGGGAATGGAAGTGGACTTTCCTTTCAGGAGAGGAGGCCGAAGGGTAAGAGACAGAGTGGTTCAGCATGGGAGGTAGGTTGCAGAGGGAAACAGCAAAGGGCATCTCCTGAAAGATGGGAATTGGGAGTGGGGAGCTGGTCTGGGGCTGCGGCATCGGGGAAGCTAGGGGCTGTTGGGGGGCCAGATGCAGGGCAGGTTGCAAGGGAATGGAGGCCTCCACTTTGGGGCTGCTGTCTTGGACGGCGTAGCTCCTGCCTTCGGGGATGTCCAACTCCCACTGAGAATTTGGATTCTGGACTGCAGTCTCGGTCTTGGCGACAGTCGGGGGAGGGCCCATGTTGATGGCTGCATTCATGCCATAGTGTCGTCGCTTGTTAATCCAGTACAGCAGTGGGCTGTAGGTGAAAGTGGCGGCTTTCATCACCTTCACCCACTGCTGGGCTTGCTCTTCCCGCCGCAAGTTCTTCCTCCAGTGCAGAAAGAGAATGCAGCCTCCAGTTACCACCGAACACAGCCCCAGGAATCCAAAGTACAGTGACACCCACACTGAGGCAATAAGAAAGAGAAAAAGGCTGGCTGGCTGAGAGATCTAGCTTGGAGCCAGAGCTGTTCCTGTCCTTCACTTACCCCATTCATCAGTCCATCCACTTATCTGCTCTCTCTTTTCCTTCCATCCCTCTTCATTGACTTGCCCCCTCATTCTCTTATTCACTCAAAGCTAGATTTTCAGGGAGCTTAAGTGCCAGTATTAGCCTTTACAGATCAGGGAAGCTAGATGTAGGCATAGCCTGCCCAGGCTCAGGAAAGCCTCTGGTTCCCAGCCTAGGACCCATCCGTTCCATTAGATTGAAAAGCCTCATGAAGGGCAAGGCCATGAAGGGAGTAAAAGTTCACCAGTTGATAGGGACACTAGTGTTCCTTCCCATTCCACCACACACCTTCAACATTGAGCTGTGTTTGTCCTGGGCTTTTCACAGTATCTCTTCTGGTGGGCAGAACATGGTCTCTACCTTGGTTTTCTAGAGCAGACTGTCTCCTAACTGCTTAGCACTTCTCCATGCAAGCAGCCACCATGCTTTCCATATACAGTATCTTCCCTGAGTATTTGCCCCTAAAGCCCTAGGGCACAAAGCAAGGGGCACTTACCGCCAGGGAGGCTCAAGTCCTCCTGTGGGGAATCCATAAAGTTAAGCTTGATACCTGGATGATGGCTGTAGGGAGAGGGAACTCATCCACCCATCTGTCCAGCCAATAGGAATCCTTAGAATGCCCAGGCCCCATTGTTCGCTAAAGGGGAGGCCCCTGGGTTCTGAGCATTGGGCATTCTAGGGGCAGTGCTTTTGGAATGGTCCTGTATTCACGGAAGGAAGGGACTCCATCCAGTGGTATCTTATGGGCCAAAGGGGCCAATCTACCCCTTATGATAAACCCACAGAGCAGCCCCCAGGAAAGGGCACTTGCTCCCTTAGGGATGTTGCTATGTTTCTGGTCTTTAGGAAACAGTTGGGAGGGGGGCAAGGAACACACAGCACTGGGGAGCCCTGCCAGCCCTCAACAAGTCTCTAACCAAGTTTGTCAGGAGAAAACCTTCTCAAGGGAAATCATCTAGTCAATATTCCTTCTTTGGCTCCTATAATCTCTCCTTTTGTCACTAGCACTGTGGGAGGTAGATATGGGTGGATCACCTGAACTTAAGAGTTTGAGATCAGCCTGAGAAGAGCAAGACACCATCTCTACTAAAAATAGAAAAACTAGGGGGAGTATCATGGTGGAACCTATAGTCCCAGCTACTTGGGAGGCTGAGGCAGGAAGATTGCCTGAACTCAGGAATTTGAGCTATGATGCCACAGTACTCTATACCAAGGGCAACACAGTGAGACTCTGTCTCAAAAAAAAAAAAAAAAAATCAGCTCGGTGCCCGTTGCTCAGTGGTTAGGGCGCCAGCCACATACACTGGGGCCAGCCCATTCGAACTCAGCCCAGGCCTGCTAAAAACAACAAAGACAACTACAACAGCAAAAAAAAAAAAAAAAATAGCCAGGTGTTTTGGCAGGCACCTGTAGTCCCAGCTACTTGGGAGGCTGAGGCATGAGAATTGCTTAAGCCCAAGAGTTTGAGGTTGCTGCGAGCTATGATGCCACAGCACTCTACTGAGACAAAGACAAAGTAAGACTCTGTCTCAATTAAAAAAAAAAAAAATCTGGACAGCGCCTGTGGCTTATAGAGTAGGGCGCCGACCCCATATACCGAAGGTGGTGGGTTCAAACCCGGCCTCAGTCAAACTGCAAAACAAAAAAATAGCTGGGCGTTGTGGTGGGCGCCTGTAGTCCCAGCTACTCGGGAGGCTGAGGCAAGAGAATCGCCTAAGCCCAGGAGTTGGAGGTTGCTGTGAGCTGTGTGACGCCACGGCACTCTACCCAGGGTGATAAAGTGAGACTCTGTCTCTACAAAAAAAAAAAAAAAGAAAAAGAAAAAAAATCTCTCTTTAGTTTAGTTACCTTCCTTCAACAAGTGCTGGCTGGTATTTCCTGGGTATGAAGCCCAGTGGGGGCTCCTTACCATCTGGCTCTGCATCTCTTTCCAGCATCAACTCCCTCTTCAATCTTCACACACCTCTTTCTGGCAGAGCCAGACTCCTTAAAGGACCCTGCTCATTCAGGTGTTTGGAGTTGTGCTCATGCTGTAACTTCCCTCCACCCTTCAAAGCACTTTTTCTAGGATGAGTTCACAAACTTAATTGACAGATCTTGTATGATAGCAGCTCTGATGGCCAGAAAAGAGTTCCAAAATTGCTCTGAAGAATGGACCAGGTGCTTCCCAAGGGGAATACTTGGAAGTGACCATAGTGATATTCAGCAATAAAGTATGTAACACTTTTTCTAAGATGAGTTCACAAACTTAACTGTCCAACCTCATAAACACAGATCTAAGAATTTCAGATAATGATAACCGCTATAAAGAGAATAAAACAGGGTCATGGGATAAAGACTATAGAGGGATGGGGTGGTTCATCAAGATATGTTCCTTTGAAGTGCTGACATGTAAACTGATTCCTAAATAATAAGGAAGCCACACACAGAGCAGAGCAGAAAGAACAGCAAGTGCCCATTACAGGTGGGCACACTTGAAGGACTTACTAATTTTTCACTGCACTGTTCCTGGCACAGGGCAGGCCTGGCCCAGGGCTTATCTCCATGAATGTAGGCTGAGTTGAGCAAAAGTTGAAGGCTCTATCTTTGCCCCAGGACGGTTTTCTATCAGGTCAAAGCGAGCCATGAAGGACTTCCATGCAAAGCAGACTGGTGAGTGCTGTCACAAAGAGCCTGCTCCTGGCCTGTCCCCATGCTATAAGCAGGTGAGACACAAATATATTGATCACCACCCTTGATCCTAGGAGCTCATTCGTGATTCAGGTGAGAAGCATCATTCCAGAAATCAAAAGGATCCTGAATAAAGATATGTCCAAGGACAAATTCTAGTGTCTCTGAGGGAGAGGAGAGTAGTTCAGTTTGGCTGGAGTTGAAGGTGAATGTCAGTGCAAAGAGGGAGAGAGGCAGCAGGTGCCTTAAAATGAACTCAGCTCAGGGCAGTGCTTGGACAAGTCACTTAATGGTTCTTGGCGTCCGTTTTCTCACCTGTAAAATGAGGATAATAACTGCCTCATAGGGTATGACGCCGATAAAATGCCCTGCATTTAGTAACCTCAGTAAAGAGAAATTGCTGCTGTGGATGTAGTTAATGAAAAAGAGCTTTCGATGCTGAAGGACACACTATTACAGCGAGTGCCAAAGTAAATTCAAAAAGAAGCAAACACCGAAAGGACCTTGAAGTCCGAGCCGGCTTTAGAGAAGAGACTTGGCACGCAAAGGCTGCCGGTCCCAAGTGGGAGGGCGTAAATCCAGGCAGCCTCCCGGGAGGAGGCGGGCCGTGGCGCACACCCAGCGGCTAGAGCGCGCGGTGCGGAGGCCGGAGCCGCGAACTCCCACCGCATCCCGCCCCGCCTCGCCCCTGGCCCGCACTCGGAACCTTGGGTGCGCGGAACCTCGGTGCTGCAGCGCCGGCGCGGAGGACTCGGAGGGGGATGGAGAGGGCGCGCGGGCCGGGGGCTGAGCCCAACGCGCCAGAGGAGGAGGAGGAAGAAGTGGAGGTGGGGGCGGCCATGGCTGCTGTGGCGGGTGTCGCGGGACCGGCGGTCCTGCAGGTAGCCGGCCTCTACCGGGGCCTGTGCGCAGTGCGTAGTCGCGCCCTAGGCCTGGGGCTCGTGTCGCCTGCTCAGCTGCGTGTGTTCCCGGTGCGCCGCGACTCGGGCGAGCCCGAGGGGGGCGCCGACCGCAGTGGGGTCGGGGCAGAGGCCGAACTCAAGGCCAACCCCTTCTACGACCGCTACCGTGACAAGATCCAGCAGCTGCGCAGGTGCGGGTCCTGGCTGGCTGGCGACTGGCAGGGCGGGGGAGGAGGGGCGGCGCACGGCCCCAGTTTGGGGTCCTGCGACAGCTCTGTCAGGTGGACACTGATACTGTCCCCACTCTACAAATGATTTGCCTAAGGTCACCCATATAGTGTCAGAGCAGGGAGTCTGCAAAGCTCTGGCTGTTTGCACCTTTGTCTGCATCTGTGCTTTAGATCTGGAAACGCGAGGGTGGACTATTACGACAACTGTGAGTCAGGCAGTCCAGAGAGACCTGGTCTCATTATAAAAATGAAAAATGCTGCCTTCCAAAGATGGGGCTTAGCACACTCAAGGTCACATGCTGAGTCAACTGAGGCCTGGCCCAGAGCTCAGTCTTCCCGGCTTATAGCTTTGGCCCCTGACTGCAAGGAAAAGAGATTGGGGGTGGGAGGAGCAAGTCAAAGACTGACTAATAATAGTGTCACAATTGGATCATCAGTTGAACCTCTCAGTAACACGAGAAAACTGAAGATCAGAGAAAGTTAAGGACTTGCCAAAGGTCACACAACAAATTGGGATTTGTCTGACTCAGAATCCAGGATTCTTAACACTACCCCTCAACTTCCAGATGGAAGTGCCTGGAGATTGGGGTGCAAGGGGGCGGTGGGAGGGTCTGAAGAGTTCAAGTGGAAAGAACTGAAGGTCAAAGGTGAAAATTAAAGGCTTGGGAGAGAGTTTTTCAGGGTTGGAAGGCAATTGCCTTAAGTTCTATGAGTTCTGTCTCATCTGCTTTCACTGCCTCAGTTCACTCCTTAATTTAGTCCTCTATCCTCACCTGAACCATTGCAATCATCCTCTAACTAGTGTTTCCCACTTCCATTCTTGGACCCCTGTACCACAATTATCTCACTCTCACTGTAGTGATCTTTCTCATTTTCTGAAACTATGATATTTTTGCTCTCCTTCCGATAGCATTTAGATAGACTCAAGTATTTTTCATCTTAAAAACCTTTCCGTGGCCTACATTCCTCTCCAGCCTTCTGTCTTTTATTTCTTTTTGATCCCATTTACACAAAGCATCTCTGAAGAGTTACATACTCATACTGACTACTACTTTGTCAACTCCCATTCATTCTCACCTGCTTATGAACAAATGAATAATTAGTTTTGTTTTCTTTCTCTGCTAGATCATTCCCATCAACAATATTTATATATACGGTTATCTCCTGAAGAGTGAGCTTCCCAAGGGGCCCCATTGACTGAATAACATCCAAATTTCTTAGTGTTCCACACAAGGTCCTCATACCCTAGTCCCTGCTGGTCTCTTTAGCCTTATTTCTCACCCAAACTTCTTTGAGCATTATAGTCCATCACAGAAAAAATTGGAGAGGAGGGCATATTCCAGGTAAGAGGAACAGCAGCATAAACAAAAGCACAGAGGCATGAAACCATCTTTATCGTCTGGGGATGTTTGAACAAATGTTGTCATGATACCTGTAGAACTCTCATATACTTACTTACTTGTCTCTCTGCAACTAGATAGTAAGCTCCCTGAGGTAGGGACTCAGTCTTGTTTTTATCCCAGAGGCCAGCAAGAGCTCTGCTGCTCAGATTGCCCTTCATCCTTTGTACACACTCCCCATAGCAAGCCCAGGTGTCTGTGGCCACTAGCAGGGATGACCCTGGTCCTGGTGTGGGTCCTAGGGCTGCCTGTAGCCCTGGCCAGGGAAGTACTGTGCCCCACTAAGCAGGAAGTCCCTCCTCCTGTTCACTGAGGAGGAACTAGCTCACTATGGAGAGAAGAAAGATCAGCCCATCCCTCATATGGCAGTGAAGGGAATGGTGTTTGATGTCACCTCCAGAAAGCAGTTTTATGGAAAAGAGGCTTTTTATAGTGTCTTGTCTAGGAAAGTCCACCAGAGGGGTAGTCAAGATGTTCCTAAATCCTGCCAGTGGTAGAGAACCTGCAGCCTTCTGAGTTCAAGATTTTTTTTTTAACTACCAAAGATGGCAAGAGAGGCTTCATCTTTCTCTGATGCAGCCCTTTTAATAAAAGAATTTCTTGTGTAAAATTTTGATTCAGTCAAAAGGCTACACTTAAGGACCTAGAAGGCCACATTTCGCCTTAAGGTTGTAGTTTCTTTACCCCTGCCAGATGTCATCCATAATAGTATGAGTCTCACAACCAAGGAGCTGGAGTCCCTAGATGGTATCTTCACAAAACCAAACAAAGCCAAATATCCCATCAGCTACACAGCCTGAAGAATTCTTAACAAGGACAGCACTCCAATCTGGATTTCTAGCACAAAGACTAGTCCCATTTTGATAGGAAGGGTGAGTTCTGATGTTTCATCTGTTGGAGCAGGTTTTTTGGAGTATACGTCAGTGAGACATTCAAATGTTAAATCTGCAAAATAGGATGCCTGAGCCTCTGAATCACCAGGATCAGAATAAAACAGATATTTAACCTGGTAGGAAGGGGGAGATGTCCAAGAACCAGATGTGTCCAAATAAAAGTTTGACACCTGGTGGGAATGCTATAGGATTCTTACTTGAGTTGATCCAGAAAGATGACCTCAAAGTACTTTCCCATCCTGAGGATTCTAAGTGCCCAGAGCGTAAGTATCTGAGAGACCAAACTCTATGTCACACTAGGGAGTAGCCTGCAGGAGAAAAATGTTACACAGGTCCTTTGAGTAACAGTAGTTAAATAAAACTGGATTTCTTTTTCTACCTTCTTGATTTTTGAGCCTATGCCTAGTCCTTAATAACTGAAAACAATCCTTAAGCCTCTCTGAATGGCCACTGTCCTTTCTCTGCAGAGGTGGATCATAATGCTTTTTTTTTGCAGTTTTTTGGCTGGAGCTGGGTTTGAACCCGCCACCCTTGGCATATGGGGCCGGTGCCTTACTCCTTGAGCCACAGGCGCCGCCCCTTTATTATTTTTTTATTTCAAAATCCAAAAACATCCAGGTGGTTTACCTTTTGGTTTACCTTTGATCAGGTCTGACCCAGCTGCTTTTGAGTCTCGCCTGGAGAAGCGCAGTGAGTTTCGGAAACAACCAGTGGGACACTCGAAGCAAGGTGATTTTATCAAATGTATGGAGCTGAAGGTAAGACCTACCCCTTTTTATGTTGGCTTAGCAGCACTTCTCCAACCTCCTTCCCCTAACCCTTATCCTTGAAGTGGGTTTACTGATAGGTCATCTGGGTAAACCAAACAGCCTCTTCCCACTCAGTCTCCCTCCATAGATATGTATCCTATTCTTTCTGGGCAAGGCACTGTGGTCATGGTGGAGATGGAGAAGTAGAAGAAGGGGAGTTCCTACTCCAAGGAGGTGCATTCTAGTGGTCAAGGCAAGGCACACAAGGCAGTGGGTGGTAGGGATCAGGGAAAAGTTCCCTGGGGAATAGAACCTGACCTAGGCTAGGAAGGATGTGAAGTATCTAAATTAAGCAGAGAGAAGAGGGTAGGACTTGATATAGAGCAGGGGTCATGAAACTTTTTCTTTTTTTTTCTTATTTTTCTTGAGACAGAATCTCACTTTGTCGCCCTCAGTAGAGTGCCATAACATCATAGCTCACAGCATCCTCAAACTCTTGGGCTCAAGTGATCCTCTTGCCTCAACCTCCCAAGTAACTGGGACTACAGGCACCCACCACAATGCCCAGCTATTTTTTTAGAGACACGGTCTCACTCTTGGCTCAGGCTGGTCTCGAACTCATGAGCTCAAGCAGTTCACCCTCTTTGGCCTCACAGAGTGCTAGGATTACAGGCGTGAGCCACGGGGCCTGGCCTAAGAAACTTTTTCTATAAAGAACCAAATAGTAATTATTTTAGACTTTGTGGGCCATGTGGTCCCTGTTGCAACTATGAAGCTCTACTATTACAGTGCCAAAGCTGACATAGCCAATAAGCAAATAAATGGGTGTGGTTGTGTTGCAGTAGAATTTTATTTACAAAAACAGTTGGCAAGTTGGATATAGTTTGCTGACAACCAGCTGCCCACTCCCATGTTGAGCTTTGAAAGTAAAAGCGGTTTCAGAGGACAGTAAGGTACCCTGTCCAATTAAAATAGAGAGGGAAATGTTAAGACTAAATATATAGGTTAGTAATTAAACTCTAAATTGAAGCATTTGGGAGCAGAGGTAGGATAACTTAGCTGCTAAGAAATGAGATCTGAAGCCAGGTACCAAGGACCTAACTCTTCTACTTATTGGCTGGGTGACTCTGAACAAATCATGTAACTTCTCCATACCTCAGTTTGCTTATCTGTAAAATAGGAATGTTAACAGTATCTACCTCATAGAGTTGTGCTGAAGATCAAATGAGATAATATCACATAAAACTCTTTACACATAATATGTACTTAATATATATTAGCCATTGTTACCCTTAAATAGGAATTAAGACTGGGCAAAAGCATATTTTTTAATGAAATACATGCTTCAGTATATAAATATGGGGACATATCCATACTGTGTATAGGAAGGTGTGTATAGGAAGATTAATGCAATGTCTTTCAAACTTTTTGACTGTGACTCAAAGTAAGAAAAAATTTTACATTGCAAATCAGTACACATGTATGTATATGATTATTAATAAAACATTTTTACGAAACAATGCTTACTTTTACAACATATGGTGCGTTCTTATTTTTCTTTTTCATCTTTTAAAAAACTCCAGTCACAATCCACTAATTTCACAACCTATTGTTTGCAAAATACTAATCTAGTGTGAAACAGAACAAACTGGAGGTGAAAAGGCCAGAATAGGGAAAATATACAGTAATCCAGGTATGGGCTGCTGGGAGCCTGAAACAAGGTAATAACAGTGGAAAATTGGGATTCTACATTTTAAAGTCAAATTAGAGATAGTTTATTCTTCTTAAAAAGGACATTTTTTTACCTTGGGTGTCCTAAATTTTAAGAGAAGTTACTCAGTCTTAATAACTAGTTAAGTTAATTAGAGCAAGGTTAATAGTCAGTGGGTTAATCATCACAGTGTTGGGGAACAAATTCAACCTCCTGTGACAAACACAGTTTATGATTTTATGTGAGCAAACAGCTCTCTGCTACAAATATTTTAACAATTGTCATTTCCTGTGACAAACATTTGTAGTAGCAAGATTATAAGTCAGTGGCTCTTGGAAATATTACTGTATTATAAACTCTCAATATTACATGGAAAAGCTCTTTGTCCCTTTTTAATAAACAGACTTAGAAATTCAACTTTATGATGATAAAATAAAGAATAAGTAAAGGTATAATTTAAATTATGGCAACTCTTAGGTAAATGTTCTCTTACTATCTTCCTTATCTAGCTAGGCTAGAGAGGAAGGCTAATGGCTAACTATTCTCTCCATTCCCAGAGGCTTTTTTTTTTTAAGACAGATTCTCACTCTTGCCCAGTCTAGAGTGCAGTGACCTGATCATAGCAAACTACAGCCTCAAACTCTAGGGCTTGAGCAATCCTCCTGCCTCAACCTCTCAAATAGCTAGGACCACACCCAGCTAATTTTTAAAATTTTTGTACATATGGGGATCTCTCCATATTGCCAGGCTGGTTTTGAATCAAGGGATCCTCCCAGCTCATCCTCCCAAAGTGCTGGGATTATAGGTGTGGGCCGCTGTGCACAGTCCTCAGTGTCCTTTTCTTTTCTTTGAGTCACTGGTTCCCTGTCAAACAGGACACAACACCCCCTTTTATGATAAAATTTTTTAATTCTCCCTTTCTTCCCTAAAATGAAGCACAACAGGAATACAGATGATAAAACCTACCTATATGCATAGTTTGGGGAGGAAGATCAATATGATGACCTAACCATGGTATAAGTGAAAGTATTTTTTAATAAATTACATATTTTAGTATGTAAATTTTGGGTTACGTCCATACTGTGAGACCTAATGTCATCAAATGCTCTTCACCTCTTTGTGAAATACACATGAACATACAAGCGGCAAATGCTAACTGGTTGTAGCCTTTATCAGAGATAATGGGCCAGAAGAAAAAATAATCACTTTCAGTAGTTCTTGGCCATTTTTGAGGGGGAGTCTAATTTGATGGAGGAAATACGAAGCCTGAGTACTAAAAAAGACTCTAATCTGCTAAGGATGACTGCCATCAAATAGCTGTCAAAAATAAGGGGGTTTTGCTACTCAGGAGGCTGAGACAAGAGAATCGCCTAAGCCCAGGAGTTGGAGGTTGCTGTGAGCTGTGTGACGCCACGGCACTCTACCGAGGGCGATAAAATGAGACTCTGTCTCTACAAAAAAAAAAAAGAAAAGAAAGAAGGGGGCTTTGATAACACATCTTTCCACTTCTCACCTCCACTGTCGCTCAGTGTGGAATAGGTCAGGGTAAAGCACAGTAAATCCACACAGACCTAATTCTGGAAGAAGTTCCTCATATCCATAAGACTCTCAATACTAGAAGATGGTGGTTACTGATAAATTTCTCATCTTTGCATGTCAGAATCTTAGTGAGAGAAGAGTCTCAGAGAAAATAATTTTAGAACAAGGTGTACAATTATAAAAAGTAGAGAGAAATGAGTTCTGAGGTACAAAAATTACTTAAGAAGATTAGATGTCCCGCCTAGGTTGACGATCTGTTCTTTAACATATAGATTAATACCCTGTCTTATTCTGTATTTCAGACAGATGCCACAGGGAAACAGCCTATCAGCAGAGGATTCACTAAGGACAAGGTGGGTTTCTAATTAGATAGAGGGACCCAGGTCTAAAGTTATATGGTACATCTGTAATAAGAGGCTGCAAATTTGAACATATGAATTGTGATTCAGTGATTTTGTATAAGATGATATTCCAAGTATAGAGATGAGAAATATTTCTTTGAACTTTTGTGTCCTTGACATGACTCCTTGCCTACATGTGGGTCCTGGGAATGCTAGAGGACATCTGAATAAAATGTAGCAGCACCCTTCATTTCTATAGGGAGTAGTGTTTTGTTTTGTTTTTTGAGACAGAGTCTCACTTTGTGGCCCTCTGTAGAGTGCTGTAACATCATAGCTCACAGCAACCTCGTACACTTGGGCTCAAGCCATTCTCTTACCTCAGCCTCCCAAGTAGCTAGGACTACAGGCACCCGTCACAACACGCAGCTACAAGGAATAGTTTTTAAAAATCAAAAACATGTTTAGTCTGTCACTTAATTTACAAATAAGGAATTAACTCCTGGTAGACTAGCAGTTAAATAAAAATAACCAGGTTTTTTCCTCTTACCAGCTGAATAGTGCTGCAGGACTTACTGGTGAGGGTGAAGCATTTGGGAAATACGTGGTGACCTAACAGATATTCCCCAAGAATAAAACCATGACAACCTGCCTGGGCTTGGAGTTCCTTTTATCTGAGCATGCAGGTCTTCTTATACTTGTTCTTTACTTATGACAGATTTGCTTCACTGTCCTGACATGTTGTCTCTCACAAGCTTAGAGGTAAAGTTAAGCTGTTCTGTTTTATTTTTTAATTGTTGGCATTAATTGTTTTTATTTTCTTTTTCAAGACACTCAGTTCAATCTTTAACATTGAGATGGTAAAAGAGAAAACCGCAGAGGAAATAAAACAGGTAATAAATGAAAATGGGTTGGCACACTATGAAAATGTGTGTTCTATGAACTAAATCTGAGAGTAGAAAAGAGCATGCATTTTCTGACACCTCTTTCTAGCCATAATGAAAGGTAGTAATAAAAGGCAAAAACGATGAATTACAGGAAGAATAATAGCATAACAAAACTTGTCTTTCTTGGTCTTACTCTTATGTATCTAATGAACTCATATTTCCTCTTTCTTTTTCATTCCTATTGCCCACATTTTGTTATTTATTTATTTATTTATTTTAAAGACAGTCTTTCTTTTTTGCCCTAGGTAGAGTGCTGTGGCATCTTAGCTCACAGCAACCTCAAATTCTTGGGCTCAAGTGATTCTTTTGCCTCAGCCCCCCAAGGAGCTGAGACTACAGGGGCCCACCACAATGCCTGGCTATTTTTAGAGACAGGATCTCGCTCTTACTCAGGCTGGTGCCAAACTCCCGAGCTCAAGCAATCCACCTGCCTTGGCTTCCCAGAGTGCTAGGATTACAGGCGTGAGCCACTGTGCCCAGCCCTCCATTTTATTTAAACTCATCAGTACTCTATGCCTGGATTGCTGTACTGCCTTTTCACATAGGTTCCCTTGTTCTCGTTTAGGTTCCCTTGTTCTCGTTTTTCCCATTCCACCTATAATATCCTTACCAGCTGAGTCCTCTTAAAGTTCTTCTTTCATTATGGAGGATCATAGTATATTAGATAAGACCACAGACTGTAGAACCAAGCTGCCAGTTTTAAGTCCAGGAATGGCCACATATTAGCTGTGTGACTTGGACAAGTTAGTTGACTTCTCTATGCCTTGATTGCTATGCTGCCTTTTCACATAGGTTCCCTTGTTTTTGTTTTTCCCATAAAATGGAAGACTTTTGACTGAAATGATCAAGGGAGACTACCTGGAAGAAGAGGCATATAAACTCAGCTTTAGAGGACAGGAAGAATTGGGGGGGTCAGAGATACAGAGAGGAAGGCTTTTCATTTAGAGCCAATAACATGAAAAGACATGGAGGACAATATAAATAGTAGTAAAAACTCTGAGCACAGAGCATCCATATGATATAATGCTAAGTGATAAAAATGCAGGACACAGGATTGAATATACATTATATCTATGTATACTAAAAAGAAAAAAGTACTAAGATATACTGGAAACAAATATATCAAAATAGCAGTGACTTTTGTTAGGCAGTAGGACTATGGGTGTTTTTTTTTTCCTTTTCCCTGTTTTCTGATTTTGTAATTTCATTATATAGTAGAACTTTCATCATCGACACCTCCCTACATTGACCCACCTCCTTAAATTGACCTGATTTTCATAGACCATGCACGCACCATATCTACATATCAGTACAGTAGGTCTAATTCTCTATGTTGACGAGTTGGTTACAGTCCTTTGGTCAACTTACAAAGGTTCTACTTTACAAATTTCTATTATTTATTTTTTTGGTGTTTTGCATAATGAAAGTCAACTGTGCCTGCCTTGTTCTTTGGTGCCAAGCAGAAATAGAACATAGATCCAGCAGACTCCATCTCTTCCACAGATGGAAGACTTTCTAGAAGCAAGATTTTTAAGAGCTACCTATAACATGGCAATGATACTTAATAAAAGTTATATTATTTGTAATGTTTACTTCGTGCCAGGCACTGTGTTAAGCACAAATCTACATTACTTCAGCTAGTCTTCACAATGATCCTATGAGGTTGCTTTTATTGCTATTTATTTGTGTTTTTTAGGTAGTTTTCAGTAATTTGCCCATGGTAGCATAGTGAGTAAACGATTGGAGCTAAGATTCACATCTAGGTCTGCCAAACCCCAAACCCTACATTCTCAGTGACTGATACCCTGGCTCTCCGAGAAGGCCCATAGTTGGCTGGGAACATGCAGGTTTAGGGAGGAAAGAAAGAAATGGAAATAAAGAGGTTGTTTATCACACACAGGCACATCTTGAGAGCAGTGATTTAAAGAGTCATAGAATCACTTTCTCTGACAGGAATTTGTTGTTGAGAGTTACCATTTAAAGAGTGGATTATATAAAATCTTTTTTGTAATCACCTACTAGTAGTGAAAGTGTTACATTGGGTCTTTTCTCCTTGTTACCAAATAACACGATACTCTGAACAATGAAAGCTTGTCACTATTTCTTAGCACAAGTTGAAAAGATTACCCACATGTCACAAACACCCTCTTTTTTATACAGATTTGGCAGCAGTATTTTGCAGCAAAAGATACAATCTACGCGGTTATTCCTGTAAGTAGTTTGGATGGAAAAATGAAAGTGCTTCAGCATGAAGGTCACTCTCTAACCTTAGCAGGCAGTTGCCTTTACTTTTTCTATGTTTATTGCCTCTTAAGAACTTGCCTTTTACAGCTCTAAGGGTTTTTATTATGCCCTGAGCACCAAAGGTTGGAAGCTCCATATGGTATATTTATGGCCCTTGTTTTTCCTCTTTCTGGTTTAGAAATGTCTTTGAGTCAAGTCTCTGACAAGGGAACGTGGTATAAGTTCTTATTGCTGAGTAATTTCCAGATGTCTTTTGTTTCTTTTTGGTGTTTGCCAGCCAAGATGTTGGCGTTTAAGACAAGGCGTCTAGCATATTTTCCCCTTCTTGTCTGTAAGTGACCTATATCAGAGCTGATCTGGAGCCTCTCCTGGTCTTTCTCTGCCATTTCTCCTTACCAAGTGACATTCTCTTTATTTTTCCCTCTTTGAAATTGCTGTCTTAGAGATGGTCACCAGCCACTGCTTGACCATTAAGATCTGTGATAGAGAATGGATGCTGCTGGCCTCTCTGGATTAATGTCCTTTTGCTGATTTCCACTATAATAAAGCATTTGAAGTATTGGGTTATCAACTAGTTTCATTTATTCTTCTTCCCTAATGAAGGGGCTGAGGTTAAGTTTATATGAAGCATACACAAATAATGCTAAATTTATATAAGATTAAGGAGAAAAACATATAGATGGAAGGATAAAATCGGGCCTTTGGTTGTAAGTGTATCACTATTTTTTTTTTTTCTTTTTGAGGCAGAGTCTCAAGCTATTGCCCTGGGTAGAGTGCAATGGCATCACAGCTCACAGCAACTTCCACCTCTTGGGCTTAAGCAATTCTCTTGCCTCAGCTACCAAGTAGCTGGGATTACAGGCGCCCACCACAATGCCCAGCTATTATTTTTTTTGGTTGTAGTTGTCATTATTGATTGGCAGGCCCGGGCTAGATTCGACCCCACCAGCTCTGGTGTATGTGGCTGGCATTCTAGCCGCTTGAGCTGCAGGCCCCAAGCCATGTGTATCACTATATTTTTCAGTCTCTTAAACATACACGTTCTTACCCTTTGTGAGTTCAATAGCCAAAAGAGCTGCACTTTTCATGATGTTTTCGATCTCTAATACCAACTGTTTGAACAAACCTTAGCTCTCCCTCTGACTGACTTAATGTGTCTACCACTTGCCAGAGGTCTCCAGAAAGTTTGGAGCGTTGAAGCACCTACCCTTCACATGTTATTCTGACAGTGAACAGCAAAACATATGTCTGTGTTTTTCCTGTCTTTCTGTCGGTTTGTAAACAATGGAATTTAAAAGGTTGTTTTAGTTGTATTTAGTCCTAGAATTTATTTTATTTATTCTTGGGGAATTTATTTATTTTTTCTTTTTTTTTTTCCTTTTTTTGAAACAGTCTCAAGCTGTTACCTGGGTAGAGTGCTGTGGTGTCATAGCTCATAGCAACTTCAAACTCTTGGGCTTGAGCGATTCTCTTGCCTCAGCCTCTCAAGTAGCTGGGACTATAGATGCCCGCCACAATGCCCAGCTATTTTTTTGTTGTAGTTGTCATTGTTGTTTTAGCTGGCCCAGGCTGGGTTCAAACCCACCGACTTTGGTGTTTGTGACTAGTGCTATAACGATTGTGCTATGGGTGCCAAGTCAGTCTTGGGGAATTTAAATGTGATTATGGCCTTTTCTGTTTTCCTGTTTTTGGCTTAATTTTATTCTTTTCCAACTTACAGAAAGAGAAGTTTGATTTGATCTGGAACCGGGCTCAGTCCTGTCCAACAGTAAGTTTTTGGTGACCATCTAAGGATTGCTTATCAATGCTGCAAAACAAGGGTGTTTTCTCACCAATCACTGCATATTCCATCTTGTCTTACATGTTATTATGCTCTGTTTATTTAACAAAGATGCTCATATATTGATTATACTGATAAGTATATTTTCATAAGTTCAGCCTTATGAAATTGTGTGGGTTTGGCTCAATAAGCCTCTGGCTTTTTAGCTGTCTACCATATCATCCCTTTCTAGTATGGATCTTAATCTGTTAGTATAAGTGCATTTTGGAAGATAACCAGAGACCTTTAATCTTCTCAACTTCTTTTTGGCCTTTATTATTATTTTTTAATTGACACATAATTGTACTTATTTATGGAGTACAGTTATATTCATTACACATATATAATGCGTAATGGTCAAATCAGGATAATTGACATATCCATCACCTCAAACACTTATCTTTATTTTTTTTGTTGGGAACATTCAAAATCCATTCTTCTAGCTATTTGAAAATATACACTAAATTGTTAATTGCAGTCACCCTATAGTGCTATAGAACACTAGAATTTATTTCTCCTGTCTAGCTGTACTTCTGTATCCACTAACCAACCTTTAGCTGTCCACCTGTCCCTACCCCCCCTTCTCTGCTAGTAACTACTGCTCTACTCTCTAATTCTATGAGATCAACTTTCTTAGCTTCCCCATTCGAGTGAAAACATGCGGTATCATTCTGCACCTGGTTCATTTCACTTTAACATATTCACCAAGCTTGTACACATTGCCATGAAAGAAAGACCTTCTTCTTTATGGCTAAATAACATTCCATTGTTTTGTTTGTTTTTGAGACAGAGTCTCACTATGTTGCACATTCGGTAAAGTCTCACTGTGTTGCACGTTCGGCGACACAGCTCACAGCAAACTCAAACTCTTGGGCTTAAGCGATTCTCTTGCCTCAGCCTCCCAAGTAGCTGGGACTACAGGCGCCCACCACAACGCCCGCTATTTTTTGGTTGTAGCTGTCATTGTTGTTTGGCAGGCCCAGTCTGGGTTTGAACCTGCCAACTCCAGTGTATGTGGCTGGCACCCTAGCCGCTGAGCTACAGGCACTGAGCCATATAATTCCATTGTTATTTGTACATTACATTTTCTTTATCCATTGGTGGATACTTAGGTTGATTCCATAGCTTGGCTATTGTGAATAGTGCTACAATAACATATTGATGATTTCCTTTCCTTTGTATATATAACTAGTAGTGGGATTGTTGAATCATGTGGTATTTCTGTTTTTTGCAGAACCATCATACTGTTTTCCATAATGGCTACACTAATTTTTATTCCCACTAACAATTGATAAGAGTTCTCCTTTCTCTGCATCCTTACTAGCATTTGTTAATTTTGTCTTTGATGATAGCTGTTCTAACTAGGGTGGGATGCCTGTTATGTTGCCAGTTTTCTTTCTAGTTTTGGCTATGCTATTCCACTAAGATGTACCTAAAAGGAATTATAAGGTTGTTGCTGGAGTAATAAGCTGTCACAAAGCCTGAAGAAAAGGGAGAAGGTGGGCTGAACCAGCTAACTTGGTGTCAGTAATGATTTCTAGGGTTTTCAAAAATTTTCCTAACATTACAGAAAATAAAGAATACCTGAGCAAATGGAGAGGTATATACTATATTCATGGATTGAATGACTCAATATTGTTAAAATGTCAGTTCTCTAGATATTGGTCTCTAGATTAGCTATGATACCAATCAAAACCTCAAAAGGCTTTCTTTTTTTTTTTTTTCTCAGAAATTTAAAAGCTGGTTTTAAAAGTTTCTTTGGGGCTCGGCACCCCTAGCTCTGTGGCTAGCACGCCAGCCACATACAACAGGACTGGTGGGTTCGAACCCAGCCCTGGCTGGCTAAAGACAATAATGACAAACTACAACCAAAAAATAGCTGGGCCTTACAGCGGGCACCTATAGTCCCAACTACTTGAGAGGCTGAGGCAAGAGAATCACTTAAGCCTAAGAGTTTGAGTTTGCTGTGAGCTGTGATGCTACAGCACTCTACCAAGGGCGCAACATAGTGAGACTCTGTCTCAAAAAAAAAAATAAAAGTTTATATGGATATCCAAATGACCTAAAATAGCTAAACAGTTTTGAAAAAAGAAAAAAATAAAGCTAGAGGAATTACATTTCCTGATTTTGAGACTTACAAAGATACAGTAATGAAACAGTATAGTATTTGTATAAAGACAGACATACAGATCAATGGAACAGAACAAAGAGTCCAGGAATAGACTAATTTATATGTGTTTAGCTGTTTTTCAACAATGGTGCCAAGAAATTAAGTAGGAAAAGATGTAACAAATTCTACTAAAACAGTTGAATATAGTTGCAAAAAACCTCTACTCTTATCTCACTATATACAAAAATTAACTCAAAATATGAGATCAGACAATTAAGTTTGTGAACTCATCCTAGAAAAAGCACTATGTAAATCATTGCTGAATATCACTGTGGTCATCTTCAAAGTACTCCCCTTGGGAAACTATACACTGACGCCAGTGCCTAGTCCACCCTTCAAAGAACTTCTAGGATGAGTTCACAAACTTAATTGCTTACCTTGTAGATCATAGACATAAATGTAATTTATAGAAGAAAATAAAGGGGAATATGTCAGTGATCTTGGATTTGGCAAAGATTTCTTTATTTTTATTTTTATTTTTTTGTTTTTTTTTTATTTTTTGCGGTTTTTGGCCAGGGCTGGCTTTGAACCCGCCACCTCTGGCATACGAGGCCGGCACCCTACTCCTTTGAGCCACAGGCGCCGCCCTTTATTTATTTATTTATTTTTTTTGAGACACACAGCAACCTCCCACTCTTGGGCTTAAGTGATTGTCTTGCCTCAGCCTCCCAAGTAACTGGGACTACAGGCGCCCACCACAACGCCAGGCTATTTTGTTGTTGTAGCTGTCCTTGTTTAGCAGTCTGAGGCCGGGTTTGAACCCACCAGCCCTGGTACATGTGGCCAGCGCCCTAACCCCTGAGCTATGGGTGCCGAGCCAGAGATTTCTTAAGTACATCAGCACACACTGTAAAAGAAAAGTATCAATAAATTAGATTTCATCAAATTTAAGACATTCTGTTTGTACACCTATGTTCATAGAAGCAGTAGTCACAGTAGCCAAAAGGTGGAAGCAACTCATGTTATATCAGAAACGCTTATAGTTCAATAATAAGAAGATAGACAGCCCAATTGAAAAACAGACAAAAGTCCGGGAATGGTGGCTTATATCTATAATCCTAGCACTTTGGGAGGCCAAAGCAGGAAGATTGCTTGAGGCCAGGAGTTTGAGAACAGCCTGAGCAACATATTAAGATCCCCAAAATTAAGTAAATGAGGTAAGGGATATATTAACCAGTACAATGTAAGCATTCCAAATTGTGTATGAAATCAGCACATTTACCCCAAAAAGCGTTAATGGGTACATGATCTACCTCTTTATGATTTAATAGAAATAAGTAAATAAATAAATAAATAAATGAAAAAAAAAATACCTTAACCCAACAAAAATTAGAAAAACTAGCTGGAAATTGTGGCACATGCCAATAGTCTCAGCTACTTAGGAGGCTGAGGCAGGAGGAGCACTTGAGCCCAGATGTTTGAGGTTACAGTAAACTATGATGATACCACTATACTCTAGCCTGCACAACTGAGTGAGACCCTATCTCAAAAAAAAAAAAAAAAAATGGACAGAAGTTTTTTTTGTTTGTTTGAGACAGTGTGTCACTATGTTGCCCTTGGTAGAGGGCCATGGTGTCACAACTCACAACAACCTCAAACTCTTGGGCTCAAGTTATTCTCTTGCCTCAGCCTCCCAAGTAGCTGGGACTACAGGCACCCGCCACGATGCCCAGCTATTTTTTGTTATCATTGTTGGTTAGCTGGCCAGGGCTGGGTTCAAACCCACCACCTTCGATGTGTGTGGCTGGCACCATAACCGCTGTGCTATGGGTGCCAAACCTGGACAGAAGTTTTGAATAGACAGCTTGCCAAAGAAGTAGAATGGCAGATAAGATGTTTGACATTATTAGTCATAATTGGAATGCAAATTAAAACCACTGTGAGATACCACTACACTGGCTAAAATTTTTATTGCTAGTTAAAATTTTAAAATGATCATACTAAGTGTTGGTGAGAATGTGGTCAATTAAAACTCTCCTTTACTGCTGGTGATAATATAAAATGGTATAAGCACTTCAGAAAACAGTTTGGTGATTTCTTTAAAAGTCAGACATATAGAGATGAAGATCTAGTGATGACAGAAAAAGGACAAGCTATCTGCAGTGACCTACCCTGTGACAGAAGTTAGAAACACTTCCTGAAATGAAGCTCCTTCCTGCATCAGCTGGAGGGGGCTGTTGCTGTGGAAGGCAGAATGAAGCAGGGACGACAGGTACTGTTTTCTAAGCTGCTTCCTGTTGGCGAGGCTAAGGCCTGCCTAACAGGTGGCTGGCCTACAACTCAGGCCAGCACCGTTCTCACTGCACTTCAAGTGGTCTGCTTTTCCATGACTATTCAAGATAGATAGAAATAGGAATCAACAACCCTATGGAGAATTGGTGCTGGCAGAATGTTCCATCCCTGGAGAGTTCAGAGAAGCCCACTTGGGAGTTCAAACTTCACCAAAAGGACCTTCTCATCAGACCTGGCTGGGCTTCCCAGAGGCGCTCACCCCTAGTTTCTCAGGTATGGGGAAGAGCCTGGCTAGGTGTAAGAATGACCACTTTGGTCCCCTCAGCCACTTTTACTAACTGCACCTGGGCCTGCAGCCCTCACTCCTCCTTTCTACGCTCTGCAAACTCTTTAGGAAACTGGAAGGAGGTTCACAGGCCTTGTTCAGAAAACAGTGAAAGAGGACTAAAGAAACGGTTGGCATGTTGCTTTCAGAATGTGGAAATGCTGGGACCCTCGCACCCCCTGCAGACCAGTGCTGGGGTGGCCTGGCCTCTACTGGGTGCTGCCTGCCTGAGCCTGGCTGCTCTGCACTTCCCACCACCCACAGCCCAGCTGGGCCCCTCCAGACTACCCAGCCAGACTGGCAGGAACCCGTCATCTCAGGGATCCCTAAAACATGGCCATCCAGTGGCATCTTTCTGTGTTGAATTTCACGAACAATACTGTAATGACCTTTTAGAATGAAAGGTAGCACACTAAAGTGATTTTATTTCCTAAAAAAAAAAAAGTCAGACATAGGTGGCACCCGTGGCTCAGTGGGTAGGGTGCTGATCACATACACCAAGGCTGGCAGGTTCGAACCTGGCCTGGGCCAGCTAAAGCAACAATGACAATTGCAACAACAACAAAAAAACCAGCCAGGCATTGTGGCATGCGCCTGTAGTCCTAGCTACCTGGTTGGGTGAGGCAAGAGAATCGCTCAAGCCCAGGAGTTTGAGGTTCCTGTGAGCTGTAACGCCATGGCACTCTACCCAGGATGACAGATTGAAACTCTGTCTCAAAAAAAAAGAAAAGTTAGGCTCGGCACCAGCCACGTATACCAAGGGTATGGTTTGAACCTGGCCCGGGCCAGCTAAACGACAATGACAACTGCAACAAAAAATAGCCAGGCGTTGTGGTGGGCGCCTGTAGTACCAGCTACTTGGGAGCTGAGGCAAGAGAGTCACTTATGCCCAAGAGTTTGAGGTTGCTGTAAGCTGTGACACCACAGCACTCTACCCAGGGTGACATACTGAAACTCTGTCTCAAAAAAAAAAAAAGTTAGACATATACCTGCCATACTAACTAGCCATTCCCTTCCTAGATATTTTCCCAAGAGAACTTGCACAAATGTTCAAGCAGCTTTATTTATAATAACCAAATACTGGAAACAATCCAAATGTCCATCACGGGTACATAGAAATTGTGGAAATAGAGAATGTATTTGGTGTGTACATACATACATGTATATACATAATTGCAATAAAAAGGAATGCACTATGATACATGCAACAACATGTTTAGATCACGAAACAATTATGCCAAGTGAAAGAAACTAAACCAAAAGAAGTATATATTCTGTGGTTCCATTTATACAGAATTTTACAAAGTATACAGATAGACCTATAGAGATAGAAAGCAATCAGTTACACCTAGGAACAGTTGAGGACTGGGAAGTATAATTAGGCACAAGAAGACTTTTGGAGATTATATCGACATTTGTTATGTTAATGTAGTTTTGGTTTCCCAGTACATGTATGTAAAACTCATCAAATTATATACTTTATATATGTGCAATTTATTAAATTTCCTAAAACTGTAAAAAAAATTTTTTTTCTCTACCAAGGGATCAGCTATCAGGCAGTTGATAGATAAGTTTATCACATCTAATAATAATAAATTAGAGTCTGAGATGTTGGCAGTTAGAAACCAATTCTTTGCTGGGCACAGTGTTTCACACCTGTAATCCTCGTACTTGGGAAGGCCAAGACAGCCAGATTGCTTGAGCTTAGGAGTTCAAGACCAGCCTGAGCAAAAGTAAGATCCCGTCTGTACTAAAAATAGAAATAAAATAGCTGGGCATTATGGCAGGTACCTGTAGTCCCACCTACTTGGGAGGCTGAGGCAAGAAAATTGCTTGAGCCCCAGGGTTCAAAGTTGTTGTAAGATAGGACACCACGGCCTAGTGAGGCACAGAATGAGACTCTGTCTCCAAAAAAAAAAGCCAATTCTGTGACTTTAGTTCCTTAGACTGATTTATACTTAGTTTTGTTCTGGCACCATTCTCTTCTTCCCCGCTCCTCCCCAATTTTAAACATCTTGAACAAGAAACTAATTGTTCCTTGGTGTTTAGTCTAAGCCATGTTCCGATATTAGCCCCAACTGATAGAAGATGAAGTATTTACAACAAGTGGAACAAAAGTTACTTTAGCACTATTTGAAAGTTTAGGAATTGAAAAACACCCTAATGTTCATCAAGAAAAGAATAGATAGCCAGGTTTGGTGACTAACACCTATAATCTTAGCACTCTGGGAGGCCAAGGGAGGTGGACTGCTTGAGCTCATGAGTTTGAGACCACCCTGAGCAAAAGCGAGACCCCTGTCTTCACTAAAAATAGAAAAACTGAGGCAAGAGGATCGCTCGCACCCAAGAGTTGGAGGTTACTGTGAGTTATGACATCATGGCACTGTACCCAGGGCAACAGCTTGAGATTCTGTCTAAAAAAAAAAGAAAAGGGTACAGGCGAAACTTACTAAATGCAGAGTACACATGTCTTCATACAATAACAAGAAAATGCCCTGAAGGCTATGATAAACAGTTTGATGAAAATATTTCAGATTGTATATGAAGCCAGCACATTGTACCCCTTGATTGCACTAATGTACACAGCTATGATTTAGTAAAATAAATAAATAAAGAAGAGATAATGTTGTTAAAAAATAAAATAAAAAAATAAAAGATTAAATAAACCCAATTGTGATAAATTTCTACAGTAGAATTTCATACAACAGTGAAAAATTCATAAATTAGAGTTGTATTTATCAACATGGATAAATCTCAGAAGCATAATGTGAAATTAGAAAAGCAAGTTACAAAAGTATACATACACTTTGATAAAATTTAAGTTTTTAAACATCCAAACTATTTTTGTTTATAAATATACACATATACATTAAAAGTATAAAAATATGAAAGAGAATGACAGATACCAAATGCAGGATGAGCCAGGTGTGGTGGCTCACACCTGTAATTCCAGCATTCTAGGAGGCTAAGGCAGAAAGGTCACCTGAGGCTGGGAGTTCGAGACCAGACTGGGCAACATAGTGAGGCCCTGAGCCAGGCATGGCTAATTTAGCCCACAGAAAAACCAAATACAGGATAGATGGTAACCCTGGGGTGGGATTAGAATGGGGTATAGAGGGAGCCTCTGTTGTGTCTCTAATGCTTTCTTCTTAGGTGGATTGAGAAATATATGACTGTTTATTATATTATCATATGAATTTCATAATGTATATGTTTTTATTTATTTTTTTGCTGAGGCTGGAGGACAGTGGTGCAATCATAGCTCACTGCACCCTCCAACTCCCGGGTTTAAGCAATCCTCTTCCCTCAGTTTCCTGAATACCTGGGGCTGCAGACATACACCACTGCACCTGGCTAATTTTTCTTCTATTTTTTTTTTAGAGAAAGGATCTTACCATGTTGTCCAGACTGGTCTTGAATGCCTACCCTCAAGCAGTCCTCCTGGCTCTGCCTCCCAAAGTGCTGGATTTACAGATATGAGCCACCGTGCCTGGCCTGAATTTCATAATTATTGTAAAACCAAATATTAAAGAAATAGAGTGAATGATACAGGTGGTTAGCTATAGACCAAATGATTTCATTTATTCATTTATCTCCTATGTATCTACTTCCCATAGTTTCTGTGTGCTCTGCCAAGAAGGGAAGGTTATGAGTTCTTTGTAGGACAATGGACAGGTACTGAACTCCACTTCACTGCACTTATAAACATTCAGGTAAGTGGTTTGCATTCTTCCTCAAGAGGACTACCCCTTGATGGGACTAGGAGCCTTTGCTGAGACTCAGAGGCATAGGATATCTACCAAGTCCTAGCATTTTTTGCTATAGCACTGATGAAATTGTCATACTTTGTTCTGTTGGACTAGTTTTTTAGGCCCCACTCAATACCTAGAAATTGGAAAAGACTCAAACACTTTCTCTGACTACTCCTAAGTCTCTTCGGTCTCTTCCCCGACCTCCATCCCACTTACTACATGTGCCCCACTTAACAAACATGGCTTAGCAACATGAAGTTATGATGGTTATCTTTTTTTTTTTTTTTTGAGACAGAGCCTCAAGCTGTCACCCTGGATAGAGTGCCGTGGCATCACAGCTCACAGCAACCTCCAATTCCTGGGCTCAAGCGAGTCTCTTGCCTCTGCCTCCCAAGTAGCTGGGACTACAGGC